>PVJC01029406.1:0-16613 GCA_004026665.1 Murina feae
CTTGCTGCACTAGTTCGGGCTACAGATCCTAACAGAACTCCACCTTTGCTTCAGCACAGAATATAATCACGAGAAACAGGTATCATGGTATCTGCACATCAAGCAACATCACTGTTTAATACCAACATATTATTAAGCTCTAAGCATTCATAAAAACAACATGTTCTACTTTGTTCCCCACACCCATGCAGAATAGGAAGTGGTTTTGAGAAAATATACTTGCTGTCATATTACTCCATCCCATAGTATATAGGGAACGGTAAAAGGTCACAGGTCAAGGATCCTAACTTGTTGTTCTACCCAGAGTGCTCAGTCCCCAGAATATGGTAAAACTGGTCACTTAGTATCCCTTCTCTCTGCCATCCATTCACCTACATTAGCTTGGGGCAACATTACGCTCATTAAACCCCGTACAGCAGTGGTTCTCAAACTTCTGGCCTTTAAATACAGTTCCTCATGTTGTGACCCCCAACCATAAAATTCTTTTCGTTGCTACTTCATAACGGTAATGTTGCTACTGTTATGAATCGTAATGTAAATATCTGATATGCAGGATGGTCTTAGGCGACCCCTGTGAAAGGGTCCTTCGACCGCCAAAGGGGTCGCGACCCACAGGTTGAGAACCGCTGCCTTACAGGAAGCCCAGTTTCCTCAATCTGGCCATCACTCTTCACTGTGGCCACCTCCACTTCCTGTGCTCTGACCTCCTCCGCCTCCAATTTGTCTACCACGATCACTACTACTTTCCATCCATCAAAACACATCCATCCTCTTTCGTTCTCCCTCAGAATTTTATTGCTAGTAATAATAACTCTATTTGTGGAGTGTCAACAAACCATCTGTGGAGGATCTCCCATAATCCCCACAGCTGCCTTAGGTGGAGTCTCATGCCAAAAGCCACACCGTGGAGCCAGAATTCTAAGAGTCAGACTCCACTGCCTACGCTGCCTAAGACTATACAACTTATTTAACAGTAGAAAGATATGAAGGACTTCCTATTTTCTATCTCCTCTGTCTAGCTAAGTACTTACAGTCACTAAAGAAATGCTACTTAAATACACTAGGCCTTGCAAGCCCTAGTTTTTTGTTTTTTATTGCTGCTGTTAATTATCCTCACCTAAGGATATTTTCCCATTGGTTTTTAGAGAGAGTGGAAAGGAAGGGGAGGAGAAAGAGAGAAATATCGTTGAGAGAGAGAGACATCGATTGGTTGCCTCACACATGGGAGGCTGGGGATCAAGCCTGCAACAGAGGTAGGTGCCCTAAACCAGAATCGAACTCACAATCTTGTAGTCCATGGGGGTGATGCTCTATCCACTGAGCTAAATCAGCCAGAGTACAAGCTCAAGTTTTATATACTTTTTCAATTTGATGGTGGATATGTATGCACATGTAAACTGGTTAAATATGGGAGCCTACATTCATTTACATTTGTTTGAGATTTAAGAGCCAACGACAAATTAAGGGAGAACATCTTTGAAATTACTGTGTAAAGAAATGTTAACACAGAATTTAGTTTAAAATTTATTTTGTGTCTATGATTGCAGAAAGAACTATGCAGGACAACTGATTCAGTAAGTACAATAGTACGAAGCCAAAATAAAATCATCGAATGCAGCCAAAGATGTCACTGCTCACCAGAGCAGTCAACGGTGATGAGGTGAGAAAACAAAATAAAACAACTGCTTGACTAGAACAGAAAGTACTAAAGCATTGTTTCAAAAGGTATTTAACCGTGGTTGTAAAGGTTTAACTGGAAATGTGATGCAAAGGAAGACGGGGAATGGAAGTGTTGATGGATGAATGGATAAACAAAATGTGCTACATATAAATATATATACAATTGAATACCATGCATCCTTAAGCAGGTCAGAAATGCTGCCATATGCTCCCAACATGGGTGAACCTTGAGGACCTTATGCTAAATAAATAAGGCCCATCTACAAAGGACAAATAGTGTTTGATTCTACCTACATGACATAAATAAACTGGTCAAATTCATAGAAGTAGCAAGTAGATGGTGCTTACCAGTGGCTAGGGGTGGAGGGGGCAGGTGTTTAATAGATAGCGAGGGTCAGTTCTGCAAGATGAAAAAGCTTTGGAGACCTGTTTCACAACCGTGTAAACATACGTAACACTACTGAACTATATACCCAAAAATAGTTCTCTACTGTACGTGTTTTTACCACAATAAGGAGATAGGGAGGTTGACTAGAAGGTTCTGGCCAACAGTTCAGCTTTCATTCAAAAGGAACTCCCTGAGCATACCTTGGCTTTTCTCTTTCCTCTGGGGGTAATTCAAGGCTCACAAGTGTGGTCCACCACATCCATGAATCTTCCCTGCCTATTCCAGTGCCCTGAATTCCTCGTTAATTCTACCCAGTCCGCAGTACAGGGGGAGAGCAGAATGCTCTGGAGTCAGGCTGCCTGAATCCCAGCCTGGCCTTTCCCACTCATTAACCGTGGGCCTTGTTCACACTGTTTAACTTTCTGGGAGCTCAGTTTCCTTCTCTGCCCAATGAGGACAATATTCCTCAGATCCAACAGGATTTCTATTAGGATTAAACAAGTGAAATATGTAGGGTATATATAACAGTACCTGACATGAATTATAAAGTTGGCTATTATTATTATTACTTCATCTGTTGTTTACAATATACTGCACTTGGTCATATTCATAATAGGTTATTGAACTTCTTCTGCCTGCCTGGTAAAATTACAGTCCTTTTAAATAACTGTAAATTATTCTTCTCATAAACCTACAAAGCACCTAACACAGCAGTAAACATAGTTTTATTAATTTAGCAAAATACAGATGTGGTTAGAGCAGTGAAAATGATGATCATAGTGAAAACTGTAGACGTGGGACACAGAGCACAGTGACTATCAGGGATCCCAGCTCTGCCGGGCACCAGCTGCAGGACCTTGGGGGAGTTCCTGTGTTTTTCTGAGCCTCACTGTTGTCATGTGTAAGCAGTGATGACAATAGTGCCCACAACACAAGACTGTTCCGAGAAGGAAATGAGTAAATATACATAAAGGTCTTAGGACAGACCCCGGCAACTAGCAAGCATTGCTGAGGTTGGAAATAGCCAGGCTCTGGGCAAAAGCATTTCATGACTTGGATCAAAGGGAAACGATTGTTCTACATTTACTGTTTTGATTATTTTATTTACTGTTATCTAAAAAATACAACTCTCTCAAAATCTAAAACTTAATGCCCACTTCCACATCCGGTGAAGGCCAGAAATGGCAATTCCTTGACTTGTTATGAGAAGCCATTAGTGGTGTGCCTAGGTTAGAGTTTTTAAGTATTATCTCAATAGTTATGCGGCTGATCATCTCCTTAGCTGCACGCAGCTTCTCTTTCAAGCTGTCCACCTACATTTTAAGTGAACTGGCTAACGTTGCAGACTTGTTTTCCATTAGAGATCATTAAAGTAGAGCCATATCTCTTGGGCAACCAGGGAAATATTTCATCTTCCCAAGTTCCTACAAGAGTAGAAGTGGGGATAATTAAAAGTCATAATAAGTGGAAGCTTGCATCACTATGGAGGACTTACAGCTGCGTGCCCCTAAACACCTGGACAGCTCCCTCTGCCCAGTGCCAGCCCCCGCCCATCCCCTCTGCAATCTGGCCACATCCAGCAGGAAGAAGAAAAATGAGGCCCCTCAGAACCCTTGATATGAACACAGGCACATATTCTTCGGGACTCTATTCCAGTGCATGCGACAATGAACATAGCTGTAATGTTTAATTTACTCAGATCAAAGCTAGCATGATCATTATCTTCAGGCTAAAAAGATTTCAATAAAAAGAGTTTAAAATGTACACTTGTAATATGTGCCCTTTTCATACATACATTATATTTTAAATCTGAAATTTTAATACAAATGTGTGTACCCCACCATTCCTCTGAATTTGAGCTGCATTTTTAGACTAACAACCAGATGTTTCAAAATAGCCTACTGTGAACCGTTTCCTCTCTCTGCATTTATAAATAGCACCCTGACCTCTTTTCCAACTGAATTTGAGGGTTTATTCCTAGTAGTTCTGTAATTGTCAAAGCCTCTTTTTTTTCTTAGGAAAAGAGGGTATCTCAGCAAGTGTCTTCCAACTTATTGATTCATTTATTTATAATTATTCATTCCATAAATATTTAAGGTACGCAATATACTCCCTCCAAGATAATAGTGGGAAATATCTGCAATTCAAGATAACAGCACCTATTTATCTCATTTGAGAACAGTGTGCTAAAGTGCTACAAAGAAAGTAAAGATGCAATGTCTTCTCCCAAAGAGTCTAAAACAAAATGAGGAGATTGGACATGACTACAACCAAAGGAAAAACAGCATGCAGAAGAACAGTCAGTGCCTTACTACAGCGCTGAGTACCAGTGCAGAAGGAGAACCAAAAACTGGAAGACTCTGATGTACCACTTCAATAATAATGATAAGGAAAATCAAATTGTGTGACCTTGACTTTCACACGGTTTACATTTTAAGTATTTTTTTCATTTTTTTTTTTTTTTTTTTTTTTTTTTAGTACAGAGAGCATTAGCACCAACATCTTTCATGAGTGCCTGGGGAACTCTCAAAATCTCCAATCAGCTTCACGAACATAAGTGAAATATGCAGCGATTAGATCCTCGAGGACGGAGCGCTCAGTGAAGGAATCACAGGGGGAGAGCTGCAGGATGTGCAGAAGACACGTCGCAGAAAGGAAACAGAAGCCCCTGAAGCGGAAGGAAGGCCATAAAGGGGGCAAAGAGGGAGATGTCTGCAGGCAACAACAGCAAGAAAGTGAGAGAGTACCTGCGGGGGACCAAGAGTTCAGGAGAAGGTGATGCCAGGGAAGGAGGCTGGACGGCGATGAAGGGCCTTCAGGGACAGGCTAAAAATTCTCACCTTCAAGATACTGTGAGCGCATCCTGGCAACCACTTTCACCAATCCACCCCAGCAAGCCCAAGTCTCCTGCTCGTTAGCATGGAGGCAGCACTTCTCTTTTGCTCTTTCTCGATTATCTCTCCAACTCCAAAGGATGAAATCATTCTCTTCCTAAAGCTATGTGACATAACAGTCCTTTCTGCATCCCATCTTTGTGAGAGCTATGAAGGCAGATGCATTACCTTGAGCATTCCTTCCCTGAGTATTCCCTCACCTACCCACGCACCTCCGCACACAAACGGTATAACACAGAAACATCGTTCTTCCTACTTCTCTGGCAGTTTTATCCCTGAAGCTGCTCAAAACCACTTCTTCAACCCAGACCAGGACTCCTGTGTTTCCTCCTTAGCAGAAGGAAGGAATGAAGTTTATGCTGAGTCAAAACTGTCACAAAATGAACAGATCAAATTTCTAACTAGAAAAGATCATGTGAAGAGAGTATCATTAACTGTCAGTACAGTAAGGAAATAAGCAAAATGGTTTACCCGTCTTTAAATATTTAATCTAGCTAATGATTAAAAGAAACCAGAAATAATCCACTATGGGGGTCTAGGAATTCACAAAAAAAGATGAAGAAGGCATCTCCTAGCCTCTGATCTCTCGTCAATCACTTCTTGCTACGAAATATTTCCAACACTAATAAGTTCTCTCTGCCTGATTCATATCTCACAGAGAATTTTTTAAATCCCTCTGTTTAGAGTAATGAAAAGATTGGTCCCAATGAGTCAATAAATAACTCGGGGGGAGGGGGTAAACCCTTGGTGAAATAAGGCCTTAACAGCAATGTCCACGTCAGCATTTTCCTAGCATCTTTCACCACACTTTCTCCAAGCTGCAGGGACGTGGGGTAGGAAGCAGCAAAAGAAGGAAGACCTTCTTTGCTACCATGAGGTCTGTAACCCAGAATCCTAAGCAGGCTTTTATTTTTAAAAATCTTCACTGTTTAAAGTATTCTATACGTCCCTTCTTTCGCCCATTGACCCCTTCTAGCCTACCCCCATGCCCCACCCCCAGGCCTTCACCACTTTGTTGTCTGTGTCCATGGGCTATGCACATATGCATACAAAGTCTTTGGCTGACCTCTTCCCACCCACCCACCCCCACCTTCCCTCTGAGATGGAACAATCTGTTCCATGTTTCTGCCTCTGGATCTATTTTGTTTATCGGTTTATTTTGTTCATTAGATTCTACAGATGAATGAGATCATGTGATACTTGTCTTTCTATGACTGCTTTATTTCACGTAACATTAATACTTTCCAGGCGCCTCCATGCTGCCTCAAAGGAGAAGAGAGCCTTTTCTACTGCTGCATAGTGTTCCATGGTGTAGATGTACCACAGTTTTTTTATCCGCTCATCTACTGATGGGCACTTGGGCTGTTTCCAGATCTTAGCTATTGTAAATCGGGCTGCTATGAACATAGGGGTGCGCACGTTCTTTCTGATTGGTGCTTCGGGTTTCTTAGGATATTTTCTACAAGTGGGATCACTGGGTCAGATGGCAGTTCCATATTTAATTTTTTTAAGGAAACTCCATATGTTTCCCATCTAAGCATGTTTTTAAACCTTCACAGACTCAGAGTTTACAAGCAAATAGCAATTCATTATAAAATGAATCCTGTATTTAACCACAATAAGAACAGTTATATTGAAAATTATTAATTGAATATCTGTGAGCCTCACACTGCGAGGAAGCTTTAGTGATAGATGATTACAAATTTGTTTTCAAATGTAGCATCAGCCCAGGTGGTGTGGTTCAGTGCTTGAGCAATTACCTATGTAAACCATGAGGCCATCCTTTGATTCCAGGTTAGGGCACAGGTGGAGGACTCAATCCCCAGTAGGGGGCATTCAGGGGGCAGCTGATCGATGATTTCTCTGATCACTGATGTTTCTCTCTCTCCCCACTTCCTTTCTGAAATCAACAAATATATAATATATATTTTTAAATGTACCACCAGTTTCTCCTTTCATGGACAACATATAAAATTTAACAGGCGTACAGAAGAAGGAAAAAACACAAAACACATATAGGCCCTCACACATATGTTTAAATCCTTTCATTGACCCTCCAGGTATTTTAAATAAATCTCTGAGTACTAATGACAATTCCATAAAAAACACTCCCGGTGTTAAAAGGTATATTACGTGTGTGTTTAATATACAGGGGTGGGCAAAAGGAGGTTTACAGTTGTGAGTACCGGAAACACAGAACGCATTTTTGTATTATTATGTATTAATGATTGTCTTAATTTCCATACGAACAACTGTAAACCTATTTCAGCCCCACCCCGTCTGTTTAAAAGGGAGCCGAGGAGATATTTCCACTTTAAAACTCTAGCCTAGTTCCATGACCCATTTTACTTTTTCTTTCTCTTTAAAACATGGTTAAAACACTGGAATGTCCTGAGAACTTTCCCTCAATATTTCTCTTGTAAGTGCATGAAAGCCATCACTAAAAGTTTAAGGGTATACTTCTACCTTTTTTTTTTTTCTCTAAAAAAAAAAAAGTTAGCTTCCTTAAAAAAAAAAAAAAGCTATAACTTCGTCTTCCAATTACTTGTGGGCAACGTTCCACAAATTCTCTGGGGTGCAGAGTGCTTAAGTGCGGGAAAATCAATACTGAGCTTGTAAGCACAACACTATTATTGGTAATAACAATGACATCCGATTAAAAGTAATTTTAAAAATAGTTCCTGTTTCAGTACACTTTAAGAAAACAAACACACACACGGAGCCGACTTCAAGGGCAAACGTGCAGAAAATAAAGCGTAAAAGTGTTGCTGTCACCGTACACACTTGCCAGAGCCTAACAAACTCTTCCACACACCCCGGCTTCCATTTCCCCCTAATTAATCCAAGGTTAGAGTTCACCATATACCTTCCTCCCCGGCAACACAGCAGAGTAACTCCAGATCGCTGCCCGGAGGAGACACAAACCAGGACGAACTTACTTTTCTGAATGCGATGGACACCCATCCCCCCAGGAGCCTGGCCTCCCGCGGAGGAGGAGAAAGGTCCACGGGGTCCGCTCCCCGCCCGCAGGGTGCAGCGCGCAGCGGGGCAGGTGGAGCCCGAGGACGGTCAGGGGCGGGAGGTCCAGGCCCGCCGCGCCCCGCGCGCCGGGGGCAGGAGGCGGGGGCGCTCCAACATCACAGCAAACTCAGCATCTCGCCGCGGAAATCACGGGGCGCCCGGCACTCGCGGGGGGCGACTCCCCTGCGTGTGCTCCCTTCGGAGGCGGCGGTGAAGGGAGAGGCTAGCTGTCCGCACCGCCCCCCGCCGGGCCGGACCCCCCGGCAAGGGCTTTGCATCCCTCCCCGCGGCCGGCTTCCTCCCGGACGCCCACACGCGGGGACCAAATCCAAGCGGCTGAAACCCGAGTCCGGCCCCTGGCGTCCTGGAAATTCACCCGGAAAAAGTACCGAAAAGCCCAGACCCAACCCCGCGGCGGTCCTCCCACCCCGGCCCGCTCCACGCCGCCCGGCCCACCCCGTGGCCCCCGGGACTCGCCTTGCGCCAGGGCCGCCGGGCTCCGGAGGCACCGTAGGCTAGGCGGGCGGAGCGGGCGGGGAGCCCGGGGGCCGCTCCTCGCCTCGCCGGCTCGCGGGGTCCTCGCCCGTCGGTCCCAGGCTCGGGGCCTCCTCCGGTCCCGCCGGCTGCCCGCGCGGCGTCTGCAGCCCGGACGGCGGCCACGCGGGCGGCGCTGTCACTCGCCGGCGCCGCGGCCGCCGCACCTGGAGGCGGGAGCGCGGGGAGCGCGCAGCTCCGGAAGCGCCGCGCCCGCCTCGGCGCCCAGCCCAGGTGCTCCGCTCGGCGCCGCGCCGCGGCCGCTTCCTCCCGGCCGGCGGGGGCGGGGGCAGCGCGGGCCCGGCGGCGGGGGGGAGGGCGGGGAGGGGGGCAGCCGAGCCGGCCGTCCTGGTTCCGCCGCATAGCTGGGCGGCTGACTCAGTGCGCAGCGCCTTGGCCGCGCCTGGCCCCGCGCACCTGGCGCACCGCGGCGGCTCCGGGCTCTGGGCCCCCGACCCGCCGCGAGGGCGCGTCCCCGGGCGGAGATCGCCCGGGAGGAGGATGCCCGGGACCGCTCCCCCGCTCCCGCCCGCCTGTGGTTTTACGCAGACGCCCTGCTCGGGGTTGCCCGGCCGTCGGGCGGCACCTCCCCACCCCTGATTCTTCGTGTTACTGCGCCTGCCAGGTGGCCGCAGCGTTTCCCAAACTTGAGACCCACCTAGGGCGCTCTCTTTCCCAGGCTGCTCCTAGCCAAGCTGCACCCCGTGGGCCCGGAGACCTGTTTACCACGCCCCGTGCCAACGGTTAAGCCGAGCCCATTACATAGGATTCTCCTGCAAGTGAGCCCTGCAAGGCAGGGCTGATGATGCCCATTTTCTGGGGAGTGAGTCTGAGAATGCAGAGCAACCTGCCAGAGCAGACGGAGCATTAAAGACTGAACGTGGTTTTCAATTTAGATTGAAATGCGCTCCCCTGAGAAATAGAGCCTCTGGGTTCTAAATTCCCCTTTCTTGACTTTTGCGCTGGAGAGGAGCGACCACCACGCCCCAGTCCTGCCCGCACCTGAGATTGTTAGATCCTGAAAGAAGACATTTCCCCGGGAGCTGACGCCCTGCCCTGGAAAGTGATCGTAAGGAGGCAGCAACAGCAAATAAAGGGTCAACAACAAACACAACAAAAAGCCTGTGCTCCCCAACCCCCAGTACCAGAGTTTCCAAAACCCCCTTGTTTGCCATGAGTTCAAAGGCCAACTCCTCATTTTCATTTATTTGTTATATTTTCAATGACTTCAGAGAGGAAGAGAGAGGAAGACAGAGAAACATTACTGATGAGAGAGAATCATTGATGGACTGCCTCTTGCACGCCCCTCACTGGGGAAGGAGCCCTGACCAGGAATCCAAGGGTAACCTCCTGGTTCATATGTGAAGGCTCAACCACTGAGCCACACTGGCTGGGCTTTCTTTTTAAAACAACCATCTCTTCAGAGACTGACCTGAATGTATCTCCCTTAAAAGATGCAGTGTCCTGATCTTTCCCCAGTACCTGTTGATGGAAGGGGAGCCATTAGGGAAAGTGGTGGACTTATTATGAAAATGAGATAATTGGTGAGATCCAGCGTGTGAAAGGCTTCCCAGGAGCCCAGGCCCTTGGCTCATCTTCATCAAAATTCCTGCTCCCCAGGCTCTGAAAAGGCTGGGGGGGAGGGGGAAGGGGGGAGCGCACTGTGCTTTAGCCAATACTTCAGAGCAAATCCTAGTTCCACCAGGCAAGTTTTATTGACATTTTCTAAACCTCAGGAATGCTCTTTTCTTTGGATTCCGGTAGAATTTTACTTATTTGGCTGGCTCTTTCCTGGCTTCATTTTAAGCCCATATTCTTTTTAAGTCCGTACCCTTGTTTTTGTTTTGTTTGTAGGTTTTTTTTTTTGGGGGGGGGGGGAGTGCTTTTTTCTCTCCCTCTCTGAGTTCTCACATACTTTTTCATTTCTTTTTATCTGTGTGAGCCATCTTAAATCCCTTTCTGAATAAGGTGGGTTTATAAATAAACAAAAAGTCTTATATCAGTTATATCGCAGAATATCAAGCGTTGTGTGATCAAGTTACTTCTCTTAGTAAATTTTGTAAACGAATTTGGACTTTGTGCCTCTTTGTAACAATATCTTAGTTCCTTGGTTATCATTCAGTCATTAATTGTTTAAAAAATTATTGAGCACTTACTTTTTAATAGTTTGAGAATACAGTGCTTAGCACATACAACACAACCAACCTCTGGATTTAGTCTTCTCTGAGGGGAAATAAAGTTCAGAGCTGTGTGAGGCAAACACTGATGATTTAATAATAGCTCTGGGAAGTGAAAAAAGAAAAAAGCTCCCCCAATGTATACATTGGTTATAAGATGTATTCTGGTAGTAAGTATGCCCAGCCCATGTAGCTCAGTGTTTTGAGAATGGACCCACGAAGCAACAGGTCAGCTAAATTCTCGGTCAGGGTACCTTGTTAGGCCACGGGCTCAATTCCCAGTAGGGGGCGTGCAGGAGGCAACCGATTGATGTTTCTACCTCTATCCTCCTCCCTTACTTCCTCTAAAATCAATAAAAACATTTTTTAAAGAGTCCAATTGTCCACATACATTTTTCAAAAAAGAACCTTGGTGTATGGAGGGAAATAAAAGGCAAAGGAAATACGGCAAAACACAATCTAACATATATGTTATGGTGTATGTATACAACAACTCTATGAGTTGGAAATTTTTCCTCAATTTTATAAATATAGGCTTACTTGAGAGTTAAAGAAATTAAATAAATTGAACACAACTAGGCTGTAAATTATTTATGTAGCAGCCTTCATAGTGGGGCATTCAGGGAACAAAGTAGGAAAATTAACTCAAGAATTGAGGTATGAAACTCTGTTTACTGCCAAGGCCATTGGAGTATGTATACCCAGCAGTCTTCATCTAACCTGGATTGATCCCAAAATGCCCACTCCCACCGGCTGCTTCATTTTGAGTGAGAAGCAGGCAGAGCTCTGTCCTGGCCAGACTTGGCATCTATGCTCCTCCCACCCCTCCTACCCAGAATGCCCTGTGCTTCTGAAAGAGGCGACCTGAGCGATGAAAGTCCTCCTGCGTCTCTCCTCCTCTCCCTCCTTTTCCTCCTCAACCTTGTCCTTGCATCATGGAAGCTAACACCCACAGAGCATGTAAGAGCCAGTTGCTATTCCCAGCACTTTACTTGTAAAAGCTCATTTAATTATCTCAACAGCTCCTTGAAGAGAAGATGTTATTATCCCTGTGATAAGAAACTTTAAGAGAGGTTGAGCAATTTACACCAATTAGGACGGTAAGGGAGAGAGAAGGCCAACACAGTCTTCTAGATACACCCTCTCTCTGCTGGAGATTGCCTCTCAGGGAAAGCCCAGTGCTGGAACTGAAAGTTAATTGTGTGGTGTGGGTTGTGGCATTTGGAGCAAACTCATTAATTTCTCTGAGCCTCAATTTCCCCATCTGTAAACTGGGAATAATAATGTCTATGAGAATTCAGTATGATTACATAGCTAAGGTCCTGGAAAACAGAAGTCCCTTAGTATATTTACTTCTCTTTTCTCCAATGATTCTTCAAAACTGGTTCAAATCCTACTTCCCTCTCAAGCCTTTTGGAATCATTGATACCCAGAATTATTTACACAACAGAATTTAAAGTAATCCCTTCATTGTTCTCAACAGAAAACCTGCTATTATTTTTGCCAAATACACAATTTTAGGGAGATAGATAAAAGAGTCATGTCTACTTATTTAATTATTTACTTAATTCATCATGTTAGATAAACAAATGTAAAAGTAAAATTGTACATTAATGTATAGATACTGCCTTTTCCATTTATATTTTTTAAAGTTTTATTCCAATTATAACGTGCACCTTGACATCAATGACTTCATCATGAAAGCCACATTTTGAATCATCAGTGGGTTTTTTTCAGAGCATATTTTCTTCACATCTGTCTATATTTTTTGACAATCTAACTTCCTGAGTCCTTTTTATGATTCTGTCACTGGGAATTTTACTACAAACCATGTTTCCACTTGTTTCATACTAAGAAGTTGTTTTTTTTTCTCATTCACCCTAAATATGTAAATGAGTTATCTCTACCAGTTTTGGGTTTGTTGAATGATTTTTAAAATATATTTTTATTGATTTCAGAGAGGAAGGGAAAAGAATAGAGAGACAGAAACATCGATGAGAGAGAATCATTGATCAGCAGCCTTCTGCACGCCCCCTACTGGGGAATGAGCCTGCAACCTGGGCATGTGCCCTGACCAGGGATCAAACTGTGACCTCTTGGTTCATAGGAGGAGCTACACTGGTCAGCTTTTGAATGATTTTTAAAAGGATGCTTGCACTGTCCTGGCCAGCGTGGCTTAGTGGATATATTGTAGGCTGCAGGAACGGCACCAGGTGTCAGACCAGTGGGACCAGACCAAACCTGGGTTCAGCAACCTCAGTACTTGGGTTCTGGCTAAGAAAATAATTCAATCAAGACTCAAACTCACTAGAGAAAATCTTTTGAGCAAGTAAAGAGAAAGTACACTCGAAGAGAAATTTCAAGCTGACAACTCAAAGAGTTGCAGTAGGGAGTGGCTAGGATTCCTATTAATCCCTCAGAGAGGAGTTAGCTGCTTTCACCTTCAAACTGACCTATCCAGCCCTGTGCTGTTGTCTTCTGTTTTTGCATAGAAGTTAGATGGGACTTTCCTCCAGCCTCTATGTTCTCCTCTAAGGAGGATGGTCTACCATGTGACTGACCACATGCCAGAGAAGAAAAATTCAGGAGAATCTCACCTGCATGACCAGAGGCATTCTAGGGTGGAGAGAAGTTCTAGGTTCAAGGTCTTGAATTGAATATGTCCAATATCTGCTCTACTGGATTTTTTTCATTGCTAGGTGTCTGGGATGCCCTAGTGACCTCTTACCTGGCCCATTCGCTTTGCTCTGCTGGTGTCTATCTAACTGCCAACTACAGATAGAGCATCGACCCACACACTGAAAGGTCTCAGGTTCACTTCATAGTCAAGAGTTACAAGTTTGATTCCTGCCTGGTAGGAAAGCATGTGGGAGGCAACCAATCAACAATGTGTACATTGATGCTTCTCTCTCTCCTCTGTCTCTGTCCCTCTCCCTCTCACCTTTCCACTCCCTCTGAAAAGCAATGAAAAAAATATCCTCTAGTTAGGATTCACCAGAGGGAGGGAGGGAGAGAGAGAGAGAGAGAGAGAGAGAGAGAGAGAGAGAGAGAGAGAGAGAGAGAGAGAAAGGAGAGGCTTGCACTAATGTGGAACACTTAAAATTGTGGGTGATACCCCAATAATAATTACTTAATCTGTTGTAAATAGCTTTGCCTTCTTGGATTTTAAACCAATTTTGTCAAAGGACCTCTGTATGGATCCTACACTAGGACTGACTAAGGATATCTCATATTATCTCCCCAACCCTGAAGACAGGTAGATATCCTGTGATGTAGAGTGTGTATATCAAGCACAGTTACACACGATGACCTCTTCATCCTCTCAACAGGGCAGGGAAGTAGGAATAATCATTACGTCCTTTCTTAGCCAGTAAAGAAACCAAGACATCAGATTTGAACCCAGATATGGTGGATTCACAGTCTTCTGTGCCTTAAGCATTCTGCTGCGATGCCTCTGAGAAGATTTGACGTTTTGCCCACAAGGACCACTTTTCTGATGCCTAATTTTGGGGTGCAAATGATGTATGTGCTTTACGTTCAGGCACATATTATACTCTCCCTTGGATTTTCGCGTTGCCCTTGGATTTTACTGTTATTCGGCTTGTCAGGGGGCTTGCTTTGTGGATATTGAGAATATTTCCTTATTACTATTTGTATACCATTACCTCTATTGGAGTACTCTGATCAGTTTGCCTCGCATTATGGGCACTTGGAATCTTGATTACTATTTTAATTTTCAGAAGTACCTATCATAAGGCCTTAGATAAATGTTTGTTTTGTTAAGTTAAAATAGTTATATTCGTTAGAGTGACTCCTTTTGGTACTCTGTTATAAGTTTTAAAAGTTGCTTTGATTGACCTTCCTCTTTAACTCTATTTCACCACAAGGAAACAGCTTAGTGGAAGTCTGCTGTGAAGCAAACAAAGGAGCAGTATGAAATATTCCATCAATTGAATTATTGACTAAAATTTGGTGGTGTTCTGGAATTAATTTATTTTAAAATACAAGTTTTTTTCAGAAAGCATTAAGTGATATTCAGAAAAAAGTGAACTTAAGTTATCCTTAAGTTATCCTAATATTTCAGAAACTCACTCAGGCACTAGAGATTAGAATATTTCATTGATGTTGAAACACACATTTGTAGACTTTACTTCTTCTAAAATGGTGATTTATCTTAAAGAGAGTTGCTGTTGGCCAGGCAGCAGTCCTGACATCGTTGTGATTGTCTCTCATGCTCAGGAACTTGGTCGCAGAAGTTGACCAAGTCACTTCACTCGGTCACTTCACTTAAGTTACTTGCACTGACGGTGATGTTGAATTTAATTATCATTTGAAATGTCCTCAAAATGTTATACTAGGTGTGATGTTGAATTTAATTATCATTTGAAATGTCCTCAAAATGTTATACTAGGTCTTTGAAGAAAAGCAAGGAAACAGAACAATGTGATATTTAGTAAAAAATATACTACTGAGTAATTCTCAAATAGTGTTATGACACAGTTTAGGCCACAGTGGTATTTTTTTCTCATCGTTTGAAGTATGTTCATGTATCTGAAATTTGATTGCATTTTAGCGTTGTTGACTTCCAATAGTTTCTACCACTGCTAACATAAAAAGCTAATGATTGTTTTTCTATGATTTAAGGAAAAATCATTTTAAGAGAAAGCGTAACTATCGCCCAATGGGTTTATAGATGAAATACATCAACTGGGTATAAAATCACTGCCTCCGCCTTTTGTGTCCACTTTTCTCAGCTATTTCCAAAATGGAGTTTACCAAACACATCACAAAATTCTATTTATTTGTGTTGTACTTGAAAATACTGTTCAGCTCTTTTTTTTTCTTCTCCTTTTTGCTAAAACTTATAACATAATATGCCTGAAAACTCTTCTGACATTAAGAAAATAAAGAGATGGGGGCAGGGGGGAAAAAAGAGATATATGTACTAATCTTTGTAAAACTGTATGTAATAAAAAAACAAAAAAAGAAAGAAAATAAAGAGATAGGGATTTAGAGAAGTAGAAGATAGAGAGGTTGGAATGCAAAAACATCAGCTAGAAATAGATCTCCTGCAAAGCAATTAAATCCAACTTTTAAAAAACTAATTTGAAAAGCACAAATATCTATGTTAAAGGTAAATGAAGAATAACAAAGGACTTATGCAACCCCATCCCACAAGACAATTGCCTTAAAAGCCAAGGTCACCCCTGGGCAGTATGAAGTGCAAGTACCTTTCAAACCACATAGAGTTTAGCAATTTTTAATTACTTTCCCCAACTTAGAAGATTTTATACTAAAACTGGAGGCCCTGTGCACAAATTCATGCACAGGTGGGGTCCCGATGGGGTGGGAGGAGCCAGGACACAATTGGTCCTCCAGGCAGGCTGTCAGATACCATTGCCATCCAGATCCATCCTGCGACATTCACACTGGTTGTCGTGAGCCAACCTGGCAACCACTTTTATATTGTTTCTTCCTTGCAGAGCGTCTAGGGAAGGGAAGCGACCATAGTGCCTGAGGCCAACTGTGCTGGTCTTTTGGTGCCTGGCCCACCTCTGGAGATGGGACCTGCAGGACTACTGAGGGAGTGAGTGGCTGTCACCAGGCTGGAGGGCCACCTGGACAGGTTGGTCAGCTGAGTGGTGCTCCTGCTGTGGAAGCACACTGACTAGCAGGGGGCAGCTCCTGTGTTTGGCATCTGCTCCCTACTGGTCAGTGCACATCATAGCCACAGGTCATTCTGGTCATTCCAGGCAGTCAGTCGGTTGGTCACTTAGGCTTTTATATATAGACTAGGGGCCCGGTGCACAAAAATTTGTGCACTCGGGGTGGAGGGAGTCCCTCAGCCTGGCCTGTGCCCTCTGACAGTCTGGGACCCCTCAGTGGATGTCCTATGATGGCCCCAGTCTGCCAGGCGCC
>PVJC01029407.1:0-21902 GCA_004026665.1 Murina feae
ACCCTCTCACAATCTGGGACCTCTCTCTCCTAACCACCAGCCTGCTTGCTCCTAACCACCTGCTTGTTCCTTACCACCCACCTGCTCTCTCCTTACTGCTTGGCTCACTGCTACTTGGCGCTACCATGGAGGGAGAGGCTCCTGTCACCACTGCTGTGCTTGCCAACTGTGGGCATGGCTTCTGGCTAAGCAGCACTCCTGCTGTGGAAGCACACTGACCACTAGGGGGAAGCTCATGTGTTGAGAATCTGTCCCCTTGTGATCAGTGCACATCATAGCAGCTGGTCGCTCTGGTCATCCCGCCTTAATGGTCCCTGAGATTTTAATATATATATATATATATATATATATATATATATATATATATATATATATTTATAGCTCAGTAAGTGGTAGATATAATTTACCCATATATAAGATTTTTCTTTTTACTTAAGAGGACTTGTTAATTAACTGTGAAGACAAATTTTCTTTTTGATTTACAGGAAATGTCTTTGTGACCTCTTTATTCTTTATAAAATACAGAGTACATTGGATGACCTAAGAACAAAATGACTGCCTTGTCATCTCTCTGCTTTAATCAGTACACACATATCTTTATGGAAAAACACCAAATAGACCTAATTATTTAGTGGTCTCAATGCTATTTTTTTAATTCTAGTTAAATTAGTGGCATTCAGAGGACGATAAAATAAATTCGGTATTATGTATTTGTTTCCAAGGCAATATGCTAGGTCACTCCTTGAATTCTACATAGAAGATAGCTAATAATAATAAATTATTATTAAGATGCATTCAACGATGTTCCACACCAGCAACTCTATTTTTAAAGAGAGCAGAGTCACATTTGTAGCTCTTAATACAGTCTAACTTCTTTTTAATGGTGGCAGATTCCCATGAGTTGGCTGCTGAGGTAGCAGAATTTAATTTGTTCAGCTTACTTATAGTCACACTGGGCAGGGGCAGTGGGAAAAATAGTCTGTTCTGCTTCAGTTAAGAATCAGAGTAAAATAGTCAAGCAAGAAGATATCCATAACCAGTTACAACTTCAAATACCAAGGCTTTCACACAGGGATTGAGGCATGGCCTTAGATCTATAGGTAGTTAGACTTTATTGAAAATAACTTTCAGTTTTCAAATAATAAGTAAATAAAATGCCTAATTAGAAAGCAAATAAAAATTACCACAAATATATATATATATATATATATATATATATATATATATATATATATATATTTCATTTTCTAATTAATTTGGAATGAATATATTTTGACATATTCTGTTTTACACTCAAACATTTCTGAACTGAATATTTATATGGCACATTTGTATTTCCAGAAGCATACATTTTACCTATTCCTTTTTTAATATACTTGTTTTCAGAAGCAGAATTTTTTTAACTAATCATTTATTTGGTTAATATTCACACAGTAAAAATAAAGAATCTAACACTATCTTTTTTGGTTTAAGAAACAGCCAAAATCCTTTCCTAGAAAAGTTTAAAATGCTTTCCTACTAAATCAAACCTTCTTTTAAAATGTTTATATTTTTTGCCAGGCCAGGTGTGACTCAGCTGTTGAACATGGACCCAGGAACCGAGAGGTCACCTGTTTGATTCTCGGTCAGGGGTATACCCGGGTTGCCAGTTCAATCCCTAGTGGGGAATGTGCAGGAGGCAGCTGATCGATTATTTGCTCTCATCATTGATGTTTCCATCTTCCTCTCTCTCCCTTCCTCTCTGAAATCAATAAAAATGTACATTTTTAAATTATTACATTTTTATTTGTGCATAAATTTTATGTTTGCAACTGAACAAAGCCTCTCCTCTTAGTGTCTCATTCACTTATTTATACATTCGTTACAGTGACTAAATAAGCATTTGAGCCACTACCATAAATTATTGAGCAGCTACTATGCTAACTGCTGGAGAAATGAAGATTAATTTGATAGGCTCTCAATCATAAAAGAGCTCACAGTGGGATTAAGAAGACAGGAAAATGAACAGATAATTATAATTCATTCTACTAAATGAAAAGATTAAAAAAAATTGACTACGGAAAATAGTGAAGGACTTCTCCAAAGAATTTCACAAATCTCCAAATTCTTGAGTAACTTTGTAGCATATTACTTCTTTTATAAAATGCAATAATAAATAAAGTTCAGTTTGGTATGAAATCTAAAGTCTTCACCAAATTTATAAATATGACAATGTTTGTGTAGGCTTCTGTCTTTCTCCTGAACAATATTGTCATTAAGGCCTTATATTGCCTATTCAGACCCCACCATTTGTTCTCACTTGAATATTTTTTGCACTGGATTCAGCATTCACTAAAACTGCTTCCATTGATAGCTTCATTCATGTCACGGTTGCAAGCCACTGCCAAATTTGAATTTCCCTCTTTAATTTGTTTAACTTGAATTTTATGACTACAATTATCTCTTCATGTAAGTAAACCACAAACAGTTGGCATACTGAGTTTCACTTATTGTTTCTCAATCACTTTATTAGTATCTCTGCTGATAAGATTAGCAAAAAAAAAAAAAAATCAAGATTATTGCATATCTCTTGCTCAGCAACTGGACAAGTAACTGGTTCCCACCAGAAGCCACTCAGAAAAATGGAAAATGTAGGTTCATGCATTAATCCTCAAAACTTCAAAAGCTAAAGCCAGAAATTACACTAGTGAGATGTTCTTATTATAACACAAATTTTAGGATGAGAGCACTTTAACAATCAAACCCCAACTTCACAATCATCTGCTATGTAATCACAGGCACATGACTTTATTTATCTAATTCTCAGTTTCCTCATTATATAATAGACATTGAGTAATATCCAGCAAAATAGACTTGTTTTTAAAGATTTAATCCAAATATTTTATAAGGTGTTTAGCATATAGAACAGTGACTAGCATAAAATTATCCCTCCCTCTGCAAATGAGAATAATCAAGCATCCATTGATGATGCAGTTTGGCAGTTTCTTGTAATGTTCTTGGGTATTTAATGGAGTCTTTAAGGTTTTCTATGTACAGTACCATGTTGTCTGCAAATAAGGACAGTTTTACTTCTTCTTTTCCAATTTGGATGCCTTTTATTTCTTCTTCTTGCCTGATTGCAATGGCTAGTACTTCCAGTACTATGTTGAACAGGAGTGGTGAAAGGGGATATCCCTGTCTTGTTCCTGTTCTTAGGGAAAATGATTTTAGATTTTGCCTATTGAGTATGATCTTGGCTGTGGGTTTGAAATGCCAAGAAATCTATGGCACTTCTTTACACTAATAGTGAACTTACAGAAAGAGAGATTAAAAAAACAATCACATTTACCATTGCACCAAAAAAATTAAGCTACCTAGGAATAAACTTGACCAAGGAGGCAAAAGACTTATATGCAAAAAACTGCAGGACACTGAAAAAAGAGATAGAGAAAGACATAAACAGATGGAAAAACATACCGTGTTCATGGATTGGTAGGATCAATATCATCAAAATGTCCATACTTCCCAAAGCAATCTATAGATTCAATGCAATCCTCATTAAAATACCAACAGCATATTTCACAGACCAAGAACGAACACTCCAAAAATTCATCTGGAATAAAAAAAGACCTCGAATAGCTGCAGCAATCCTGAGAAAGAAGAACAAAGTAGGTGGGATCGCAATACCAGATACCAAGCTGTATTACAAAGTCACTGTTCTTAAAACAGCTTGGTACTGGCACAAGAACAGACATATAGATTATTGGAATGGAATAGGGAACCCAGAAATTGACCCAAACCACTATGCCCAATTAATATTCAATAAAGGAGGCAAAAGTGTACAATGGAGTTAAGACAGTCTCTTTAATAAATGGTGCTGGGAAAATTGGACAGATATATGCAAAAAGATGAAACTGGATCACCAAATCACACCATACACAAAAATAAACTCAAAATGGATAAAGGACTTAAATGTAAGATGGGAAACCATAAAAGTACTAGAGGAATCTACAGGCAGCGAAATCGCAGACATGTGCCGAAGGAATTTCTTCACTGATACTGCTCCTAGGGCAACGGAAGCTGAAGAGAAAATAAACAAATGGGACTACATCAAAATAAAAAGTTTTTGCACAACAAAGGAAACCATCAACAAAACAACAAGAAAGCTCACTGCATGGGAGAAGATATTTGCCAATGATATCTCTGATAAGGGGTTAATATCCAACACTTATAGGGAACTCATACAACTGAACAAAAGGAAGATAAACAATCCAATCAAAAAATGGGCAATGGACCTAAATAGACACTTTTTAAAAGAAGACATACAGAAGGCTGAAAGACATATGAAAACATGCTCAAAGTCACTAATCATCCGAGAGATGCAAATCAAAACAACAATGAGGTATCATCTCACACCTGTCAGAATGGCTATCATCAACAAATCAACAAACAACAAGTGCTGGAGAAGATGTGGAGAAAAAGGAACCCTTCTGCACTGCTGGTGGGAATGCAGACTGGTGCAACCACTATGGAAGACAGTATGGCGCTTCCTCAAAAAATTAAAAATGGAACTCCCATTTGACCCTGCGATCCCACTTCTGGGAATATATCCCAAGAAACCAGAAACACCAATCAGAAAGGATATATGCATCCCTATGTTCATAGCAGCACAATTTACAATAGCTAAGATTTGGAAAGAGCCTAAGTGCCCATCATCAGATGAATGGATTAGAAAACTGTGGTATATCTACACAATGGAATACTATGCTGCTATAAAAAAGAAGGAATTCTTACCATTTGCATCATCATGGATGGAACTGGAGAGCATTATGCTAAGTGAAATAAGCCAGTCAACAAAAGAAAAATACCACATGATCTCATTTATTTATGGATAATAAAGACCATTATAAATTGATAAGCATAAACAGATATAGAGGCAGAACAACATTAAACAGACTGTCAACCTACAGCTGGAAGGCTGGTGAGGGTTGGGGGGGAGTTAAGAGATCAACTGAAAGACTTGTATGCATGTATATGAGGATAATTAATGGACACAAGACACTGGGGGGGGGGTAGGGGAGGGGGGGGGAAGGTCAAGGGAAAAAATGGAGACCTATCTAACATTAGTTGTAATACTTTAAGCAACAAAATAAAATTAAAAATAAATAAAAATAAAAAAATAAAAATATGTGTATGAACAAAGACTTAAACAAAAGGGGAAAGAAAACAAAGGTAAATGATATATGATAGATAGAAAATAGATATATAGATAGATAGATGATAGATAGACATAAACATATTTATAAAAAAAATAATGTGGAAATACTCATGACAAAATCTCAGTTTCTGCCCTAGCTGGTTTGTCTCATTGAAGAGAGCATTGGCCCGCAGACTTAAGGGTCCCAGATATGGTCAAGAGCATATCCTTGATCCCCAGTGGGGGGATCTCATCATTGATGTTTCTATCTCTCTCTTGCACTACCTTCCTCTCTGAAATCAATAAAAATATATTTTTAAAATCTCAGTTTCTATAACTGGCCACATGGTCCTGGCTGGTATGCATAGCTAACTTCTTCCACTGGCTATTCTGCATTCCCTTTGCCTTCAGCAAGAACTTCAAATGACCATAGTTTTTTACCCAGTGGAGTGATCTAAACCATCATTCCTGAAGAGTCTAACCATTAGTAATACTGCCTGGTACAAAACATCAACATAGTTCAAAAAGACCTACAGATAAAGTTATAAGAAGCATGTGTGAAGGAGGAGAAAGATGGCAGCTGGCAGAACGGATGTGAGGGAGAGGGTGTGAGTGAGTGAAGGGGTGAAAGGAGAGTGTGTGGAAGTGTGGTGTGTGTGTGTGAGTGAGGGAGGGACAGTTAAATCCGGCAGGAGTAGCAGGGGCTGGCAGATCAGGCTCTCCTGGACAGGAAGCATCTAACACCACTACAGGTACTCCCTGAACCATACCATCTTGAAGAGCAGAGTGGCCACTTCTAGGAACTCATCAGCACCACCACCCAGACAGACCTTGGACACTGCCCGCAACCTTGCAGCCATTCCACCCAAAATCCTGCTGCCCCACCTGCAGACTTGCAGACTCCAGGACCTCCACCTCCAAGGATGCATGACTCCTGCAGCAGTAAGTGTGACTTTCCCCCACCCCAGCAGACCACCTCCTGATGCCACAGTCATGCTTTTCAAGTGCATAAGCCTCCTGAGCCCTCTGATCCACAGGTATTTGGGTTCTGCTGTGAGCCCCTGCTGGGCATGCTCTTATCCAAAAAGGACACACTGCCCCGGTAGTAGAAATTCGGCAATCCCCCTTCCTGGATACCTGACCACAGACACCTCAGTTGCCAGACGTCAGCAACAGGGCCCCTCTGAGTGCCTAAGTGGGTGCCTCTTTGAGCCACCACTGGGCATGCACGAATACAACCAAGGCACAAGGCCCCTGGCAGTAGAAATTCAGACTTGTCCCAGCCCCGGGATACTTCTGTGAGCCGCCATTGGGCGCAGGCAAATCCATCCAAGGGCAGGCAGCACAGCAGCAAAAACTGAGTCTTCCCACTCCAGAGCTGCCAATCTCTAGATCCCACACTCACACTTACCCAGCATGCAGGCCTCTTGAGTCTAAGGCTGCAAAGGCTACTCTTGGGTGCCTCTGTGAGCCCCCATTGGGCGTGCTCATATCCAAACAAGGAAACACAGTACTGGCATTAGAAATTCAGACTTCCCCCACTCCTGACGGCCTCTCCACAGACACCTCAGTCATACGGCTTCAGTGCAAGGGCCCCTCTGAGTGCACCACCCTGGAAAACAGTTCCCGGGTGCCTCTGTGAGCTGCCACTGGGTGCACTCATATCGAACCAAGGGCTCAAGGCCCTGCAGCAGAAACTTGGACTTCCCCCTCCTCAGCTGCTGATCCTTGGTCACTGCAGATGCACCAACCCAGTGCACAATCCCCCTGAGCCTGCTATCCCCATAGGCAGCCTCTGGGTGCTACTCTGAACTGCTGCAAGGCGCAACCATGGCCACTGGGATCCAGTCCCTGTGGTGGCACCGCTCCAGCACAAGGGCCCCCTGAGCCCACTGCCCCATCAGACAATTCCTGGTTGTCTCTGTAAGTAGCCATTAGGTGTGCATATTCAACCAAGGGTGCACATACCCCAAAGCAGAAACTGGAACTTCTCCCTCCACGGGACCATTGGCACACCATACTTCCTCCGTTCCTGTATGTGGACCCCATAAGCACACATCTCTTGCAGATGGTTCCTGGGCCCCTCTCTGTGCTACCACTTGGCATGAGCCTCTCCAACCAAAGACACACTACTCCCTCAGTAGGATCCATGACATCCCCCTCCCAGCTATCTACTACAGGACAGCTTGTTGAATTCCTGAGGACTTGACTCCCTGAACAAGGTCACATTGTTTTAGCCACAGAGTCCAAGATCCCCACATACCCGCCTGCTGGATCCTGAACAACCTCTTGATTCAGAGAAGGAAATCACTTTGGCCAGAGTCTCACTGCATCAACCACAGAGTACGAGACACCTGCCCCTCACTGTCACAGGTTCTGGGCCCCTCCTAGAGAGTTGCAGAGTGACACTAATCCAGCAAGAGTCACACTACACTGGCCAAAGTCACAGCATCTGAGCCTCAGACCATGAGACTTCTTCCTCACAGGCTGTGGACTCTGGGAACCCACATTGAGCACATACCAGTGAGACCTCAAACAACATTTTCCACAAGAGCCAAAACCACAATCACATCCAAAACAGCTTGCACAGTGAAGCGTGGGGTCAGTCACATTGTCAACCCATGATGAGACTTCATGAATAAGAAACTAACATTCAAGATCCAAATACAACAAGAGAAACCAAAGAGGTCAAGTAGGGAGCTCTACTAGATCACCAAGCCCAGGAGACCTGAGAAACTGTACCTCTAGCATAAACCCAAAAGATCCTGGGTAACAAAGCAGTTGGACCTAAGACAGAAATAATTAAAACGTAACAGCATAAAATGGGGAGACAAAAAAATCCCCAAAAGAAAGAAAAAGAGGAATCACCAGAAAGGGCATTAAAAGAAACAGAGGCAAGTAATATTTCAGTGAAAAAATTCAGAGTAATAGTGATATGGGTACTCAAATGGCTGGATGACAAGTACACACAACTCAATGAGAATGAAAAGTAGCTGAATTAAAATGTCACCAACATGAAGAGGAACCAAAAGGAAATGAAGAGTGACATAGCTGCAATAAAGAAAACAATGGAAGACTTAAACAGTAGATTAAAAGAGGCTGAGGACTGCATCAGT
The DNA here is from genome assembly GCA_004026665.1 of Murina feae. Classification (NCBI taxonomy): domain Eukaryota; kingdom Metazoa; phylum Chordata; class Mammalia; order Chiroptera; family Vespertilionidae; genus Murina; species Murina feae. Next base: position 8,293 of record PVJC01029407.1, read on the forward strand.
GAATTAAAAGACAAGGTAGGAAAAAACACGCAAACACGGCAGCAATTGAAAAGAAAACATTAAAATCAAGAGGAGAGCCTAAGGGAGCTGTCACAAAACGAAACAACATCCACATAATAAGGGTCCCAAAAGGAGAGGAAGTGGTCCAAGGAATAGAAAACCTATTTGAAGAAATAATGACAGAAAACTTCCCTGATACTGGCAAGAAAAAAAGCCATGCCAGTCCAAGAAGCACACAGATCCCAAATAAGATGAACCAAAAAGACCAACACCAAGACACATTATAATTAAATTGGCAAACACTGACAAAGTAAGAATCTTAAAGTCTGCCAGAGACAGACAGAAATTTATCTATAACAGATCTCCCATTAGAATATCAACAGATTTCTCAATAGAAACACACCAAGCCAGAAAGGCGGGGAATGAAATATACATAGTAATACAAAACTAGAGACTGAATCCAAGAATACTATACCCAGCAAGACTATCATTCAAAATTGAAGGTGGAACCAGGAGCTTCACAAACAAAAACACGGAGATAAGAGAGTTTAGCCAGCAATGCAAGACATTATAAAGGGACTGTTGTAAAAAGAAGAAACAAAAAAGAAAGAAGAAACACAAGCATTAAGAATTAAAATGATGACAAACAAATACTTATCAATAATAATATTAAACATAAATGGATTAAATGCTTCAATCAAAAGACATAGGGTAGCGGGATGGATAAGAAAACATGACCCATATATTTGCTGTCTGCAAGAGACCCACCTCAAAACAAAGAATTCAAACAGACTGATAGTGAAAGGGTGGAAAAATAACTTTTAGGCAAATGAAAATGAGAAAAAAGCTGGGGTTGCAATACTTATATCTGACAAAATAGACCTCAAAGTAAAGGCCATAACAAGAGATAAGGAGAGCCACTTCATAATACTAAAGGGAGAAATTCAACAAGAGGATATAACTCTGGGTAAATATATATATATATATCCAATGCAGGAGCAGCCAAATACATAAAACAACTTCTGGAAAATATTGAGGAAGATATCAATAGCAATACAGTCATATTAGGGGACTTTAAAACCCCACTGACACCACTGTATAAGTGGTTTAAACAAAAAAATTAGCAAAGAAACAGCAATCCTAAATGACTTACTAAATCAGATGGACTTAATTGACATCTTCAGAACATTTTACCCCAAAGCTACAGAATATACATTCTTTTCAAAGGCACAAGGGGCATTTTCAAAGATATACCACATATTAGGACACAGGAAAAGTCTCTTCAAATTCAAGAAGATACAAATCATAATAAACATCTTCTTAGATAACAATGGCATAAAATTCAAAATCAACTACAATAAAAACAATGAAAAAAATCAAACACTTGAAGGCTAAATAGCATGCTATTAACACTTTGTAATTGGGCATTTTCCCGCCAAATCGCGTCGTAACGCGAGGCTTTTTTGACATTTTCTCGCCAAAATTAGACTTTCTGTAAAATATTCACATCTTTCGATCTATTTGATATTTTTCTATTAAACTTTCAGTGTTTTAGTTTAAAAAGAGGTCTCTATTTATTTACTTTGCAAAATATGTGTTATTGTGTTTTTTATGTACACAAAATTACTACATTCTAGGTAAACATATAAAATAAACTCTTTCACAATCAAAATAATTTTATTTATACAAAATTGCAATATTTTTTCAAAATTTTCAACTGATCTTATAAAAAAAAAACTATAACCTAATAGTGCTTCACTGTGTGGTAGCATTTGAAACACTTTCCTTTGTGCAGGGGTACATTACAAAACTTGCACATGTACCGCATTTCACTGTGTAGTTTATGAGTGGCACACACATGACAATGACGTAAAACATTTTTATTTTTGCCGGTTCCAACTAGAGGTTCCAATGTATGTTTCCTCATGTCCATTGACAGTCTCCCTGGTGGATCTGATTTGCAACCCTTGCTCCTAGATGTCGATGGTACAGGTTCGGCTGGTTCATCTATCGAAATTTCATCAGTTAGCCAATAGACTGCTATGTCCTTTAAAAAAGTTTGATATTTCTTTTTGTTAGCTGACTTAACTGAATTATATACTACGAATGAGTTGAATGAGGCACAATTTATAAGGTACATAGCCATTCTTTTGGTCCATTTAGCCATTTTGCGTAAAACTGAATAATATGACAAGTACTGATCCGCCCGGTCTACGCCTTTCATGTATCGGTTGTAATTGATCAGAGCATTTGGCTTTATAATTTTTTGTCTTGTCCTTCTATCGATATTTTCACTCTCCCTCATCTCAGCAGAGTGAATGCTGGATATGAGAAACACTGTCTTTTTTGATTGCCAGACTTGCAGAAAAATATCCTTTTTCCTTCTGAAAGTTGTTTCACCATTTTTCAATGAAACCATTTTTAGACAACCTGGAAGTCCTCTATTTTTCTGTATGGTACTGCAAGTTCTGATTTTTTTTTCCAAGAGTATCTCGCTGTTTTGAACACTATTGTAATAATTATCTATGTATACATGGTGTCATAAATCTGTATAAAAAGATACCACTGTTTGAATTGTTTTGATTAATCTCTTTCCTTCACCGCAATAAATTTCAAAATTGCATATGTAGCCAGTATTGCTTTCGTATACCATACACACCAGAATCCCATATTTTATAATTTTCCTGCATTATATACCCTGAAGAATAATCTTCCCCTCCACGGTACTATGCCTTCATCTAAAGACAACTGCTGAATAGGCTTGTAAACTTCTTTGAATTTGGGAAGAAAGAAATCCAATAATGGTCTGATTTTGCAAAGTCTATCTGAGTTGTCTTGCACATTTTCATTGTTGTTGAAAATTCAAGCCCTCCATATTTGATGGAATCTGTCTCTACTCATCATTTTTGGAAAAAAACTCGTCTCCTGCGCTTTGCTATAAAAAGCGATATGACGAGTTTACTCGTTTCCCGCAAAAAAAAAAAAAAAATGTGTTAAACAATGATTCGGTTACCAAAGATGTCAAAGAAGAAATAAAAATCATTCTGGAAACAAATGACAACGAAAACACAACAATTCAAAATCAATGGGACACAGTGAAAGAGTCCTAAGAGCTCTACAGGCCTACCTCAAAAAACAAGAAAAAATAGTAGTAAATTATCTAACCTTTCAACTTAAAGAATTAGAAAGAGAGCAACAAGAAAAGCCCACAGTAGTCAGAAGTAAGGAGAGAATAAAGATAAGAGCATAAATAAATGACATAGAGACCAAAAAACAATATGAAAGATCAATGAAACCAAGAGCTGGTTCTTTGAAAGGATAACCAAGATTGATGAAACTCTAGCCAAGCTTATCAAGAAACAAAGAGAGAGAACCCAAATAAAATCAGAAATGAGAGGTGAAGTAACAACTGACCCACAGATACACAAAGGATTGTAAAAAAAATTACTAAGAACAAATCTACTGCAATAAACAGGACAACCTTCACAAAATAAACACATTCCTAGAAAAGTACAAGCTTCCAAAACTCAATGAGGAAAAACAAAAAACCTGAATAGGCTGATAACTACTAATGAATTTGAAACATAATCAAAAAGCTTCCAGGAACAAAAGCCCTGGACCAGATGGCTTCATAGGGGAGTTTTATCAATCATTCAAAGAAGAATTAAAATCAATCCTTCTCAGACTATTCCAGAAAATTCAAGAGGAAAGCAAACTTCCAAGGTCTTTCTATGAAACCAGCATTACCCTAATCCCAAAACCAGATAAAGACACCACAAAGGAAGAGAATTACAAGCCAATATCCCTGACGTTCATAGATGCTAATATCCTCAACACAATTCTAGCAAACCGGATCCAGCATTACATTAGAAAGATCAAACACGATAACCAAGTGGGATTTATTCCAGGAATACAAGGTTGGTAAAATATCCTGAAATCAATAAACATGATACATCACATAAACAAATTGATAGACAAAAATCACTGTCATATAAATTGATACAGAAAAGGCAGTTGAGAAAGTCCAACACCCTTTTCTGATAAAAACGCTCAGCAAAGTCAGAATAGAGGAATCATACCTCAACATAGTAAAAGCCTTATGTGACAAACCCACACCCACAGGCAGTGAGCAAAATCTAAACCCATTTACCCTAAGAACAGAAACAAGACAGGAATGTTCACTTTCACCACTCCTGTTCATAGTACTGGAAGTGCTAGCCACAGTGATCAGACAAGAAAAAGAAATAAATGGCATCCAAATTGAAAAAGAAGAAGTAAAAATGTCTTTATTTGCAGATGACATGATACTGTACATAGAAAACTCTAAAGACTATATCAAAAAATTATTAGACTTAATAAATTAATGAATTCAGCAATGTAGTCAGATACAAAATTATCACCACAAAATCTATGGCATTTTTATACACCAAAAGTGAACTTACAGAAACAGACATTTAAAAAATCCCACTTACCATTGCATCAAAAAAATTAAGATACCTAGGAATAAATTTAACTAAGGAGGTAAAAGACCTGTACTCAGAAAACTACAGGATGTTGAAAAAAGAGATAGAAGAAGACATGAACAGGTGAAAGAGCATATCGTGTTCATGGATTGGTAGAATGAACATCATTAAAATGTCCATACTACTCAAAGCAATCTATAGATTTAATCAATGCACTCCCCATTAAAACACCAATGGCATATTTCACAAACCTAGAATGAACTTTCCAAAAATTCATCTGGAATAAATAAAAAAAGACCGCAAATAGCTGCAGCAATCCTGAGAAAGAATAACAAAGTAGGTGGTATCTCAATACCAGACATTAAGCTCTATTACAAGCCACTGTTATCAAAACTGCCTGGTACTGGCACAAGAACAGACATATAGACCAATGTAATAGCATGGAGAACTAGAAATCAACCCAAATCATTATGCTCAATTAATATTTGATAAAGGGGGCAAGAACATAAAATGGAGTCAAGACAGCCTCTTCAATAAATGGTGTTGAAAAAATTAGAGTTACATGCAAAAAAATGAAACTAGACCACCAACTTATGCCATACACAAAAATAAATTCAAAATGGATAAAGGACTTAAACATAAGATGGGAAACCATAAAATATTAGAGGAATCCACAGGCAGCAAAATCTCAGACATATGCCGAAGCAATTTCTTCACCAATAGAGCTCCTAGGGCAATGAAAACTAAAGAGATAATAAACAAATGGGACTGCATCAAAATAAACAGCTGCTGCACAGCAAAATAAACCATCCATAAAACAAGAAAGCCCACTGCAGAACATATTTACCAATGTTATCTCCAATAAAGGTTTAATCACCAAAATTTACAGGGAACTCATACAACTTACAAAAAGAAGATAAACAATGCAGTAAAAAAAATAGTCAATGGATGTAAATAGATACTTTTCAAAAGAGGACATAAGGAAGACCCAGAGACTTATGAAAACATGCTCAAAGTCACTAATCATCCAAGAGATGCAAATCAAAACGACAATGAGGTACCATCTCACACCTGACAGAATGGCTATCATCAACAAATCAACAAATGACAAGTGCTGGTGAGGATGCAGAGTAAAAGGAACCCTCGTGCACTGCTGGTGAGAATATAGACTGGTGCTGCCACTGTGGAAAATTGTATGGAATTTCCTCAAATAACTAAAAATGGAACTCCCATTTGACCCAGTGATCCCACTTCTAGGAATATATCCCAAGAAACCAGAAACACCAATCAGATATATCCACTCTTATGTCTATAGCAGCAGAATTTATAATCACTAAGATTTGGAAACAGCCTAAGTGCCCATCAGCAGATGAATGACCTAAAAAACTGTGATACAGTCCTAACCGGTTTGGCTCAGTGATAGAGCATTGGTCTGCAGACTGAAATGTCCCAGGTTCAATTCCTGTCAAGGGCATGTACCTTGGTTGTGGGCACATCCCCAGTAGGAAGTGTGCAGGAGGTAGCTGATCGATGTTTCTCTCTCATCGATGTTTGTAACTCTCTATCCCTCTCCTTTCCTCTCTGTAAAAAGTCAATAAAATATATTTAAAACAAAACAAACAAACAAAAAAAACCTGTGGTACATCTACACATTGGAATACTATGCTGCTGTAAAAAGGAAGGAATTCCTACCATTTGCAACAGCATGGATGGACCTGGAGAGCATTATGCTCAGTGACATAAGTCAGTCAGAGAAAGATAAAGATCACATGATCTCACTCATTTGTGGTTTATAATAAACAACATAAACTGATGAACAAAAACAGATCCAGAGACAGAGAAGCATCAATCAGATGCTCAAATCTCAGAGGGCAGGTAGGGTAGGGTGGGGTTAAGGGGGAGAGATCAACCAAGAGACTTGTATCCATGCATATAAGCATAACCAATGGACATAGACACCAGGGTGGTGAGAGCATGAGGTGGGGGGCAATGGGGGGATAAGGACACATATGTAATACCTTAGTCAATAAAGAAAAAAAAATAAAAGATTAAATAAACTAAAAAAAAAGAAAGAAACGTGCTCAAAGATAAAATAGAAAGTCCTAAAAGGAAACAAGCCATATGAATTAGGGTAATCAGAAAAAAATAACAGAATAAGACCTATGAAGATTTCACAGTAGTCATTATTAAACTAGTGACCAAGTGCATGAAATTCATGCACATTAAAAGAGAATTAATTAGAGGAAATATTTTAATATTGCTATTTGCCCTTTATAATAAAAGTGTCGAAGATGAAAGAAAATTAGTAAAGTATATATGAAAGTGTTCCTCGTGTCAGAGTCTGAGGTGTGCCATAGGAACCAGAGTCAAGTTCCCACCCAACCATGTGAGTCTCAAAATCACATGAGACCTAGACCTGGTCAGCCCCACCTCCACTGGGCTAAATCCAGACCCACCTGGCCCCGTTTCCATCAAACCCAGCTGGTGTGGGGTGTGCAGCCTGATGTTCCCCAGCTCAGGCCGAGGCAGGGAGCATGCCTTGAAGTCCTCCTCAAGCCCTGCTGGGTGGGCAGGGTGAGGGGGACACAGCCTCAGTTCTCCCTACCAGTACCAGGGCTGCAGGCAAGGTCTGAGTTCCCCCAGCCTGGGCTGGGGTGGGGGGGTGCACCTTTAGGTTCCCCGTCAAGCCTTGTAAGTTTGGGCATGGCCTGAGGTCCCTTGTCATATCCCACATGGCGCAGGGCATGGCCTCAGTTCCCCCAGTCTGTCCCTTGGCAGGGGCCACGGCCTTAGGTCCTCTGGCCTGGCGTTCATATAAGGGGCACTGCCTGAGATTCCCTGGCCTGGCACTGAGGTGGTGGTGCATCCTGAGGTCCCCTGTCAAGTCCCACTGGGTTGGGGGTGCGCCCTGAGTTCCCCTAGCCTGGCACCAGGGTGGTGGTCACAGCCAGCAGTCCCCCATCAAGCACCATCAGGTAGGGGGTGCAGCATGAGGTCCCCTTTCAAGCTCCACCAGGTAGGGGGCACAGTCTCAGGTCCCCTGCTCTGGCCCAGTGATATGCAGCCTCAGGACTCTACTGATTGCTCATTAAGGATCACAGCCATCTTGTGTTACAGAATCCCTACCTCCACTATGGGTGAAGCCATCTTGACCATCACAGTGTGATGGTCAATTTGCATATTGCCTATTTATTAGATAGGATATTATAAATAAAATCAGTATGGTGAATATACTATAAAGAAAAAAAAAGCCTTGAAAACATTAGCAAGAAATAGGTTATTATAATATTTACTAATAAGAATTTGAAGGGAGTGGCAAGAAATATTCAAAGCGATGAATAGCAAGAACCTACAGCCAAAACTACTTTACCCAGCAAAGTTATCATTCAGAATTGAAGGTCGGATAAAGAGCTTCACAGACAAGAAAAAGCTAAAAGAGTTCATCACTACCCAACCAGTATTATATGAAATGCTGAAAGGTATCCTTTGAGAAGAGGATGGAGAAAAAGGAAAGTAAAAATTATGAACAACAAATACATATCTATCAACAAGTGAATCTAAGAATCAAGTGAATAAAAAATCTGATGAATAGAATAAACTGGTGAATAGAATCAGAGGCATAGAAAGGGAGTGGACTGAATTTTTTGGGGTTAAGGGTGTTGAGGGTGCGTGAAGAGAATGGACAATAATTGTACACCTATGGATGAGGACAGTGGAGGGGGCAAGGACAGAAGGTGGGGTGGGAACTGGGAGGAGGGGAGCTATGGGGGAAAAAAGAGGAACAACTGTAATAATCTGAACAATAAAGATAAATTTTAAAAAAAGAGTTTTTAAAAGAATAAAGAACTTCTAGAACTGAAAAAGTTAATCACTGAAATAAAATATACACAAGCTGATCAAATATTAGATTAGACACATCTGAAAATATAATAAGTAAACTGAAAAATATAACAGAAACATTTATTCGGAATAGATTTCAAAGAAACAAAGAGGTTTAAAAGAATATTATGAAAGAATATTTGAGGAATGTAGACAAATGAATAAGGTCCAATATATATTAACAGGAAAAGCATGAGAGACTGGAAAGGGTTGTGTAGAAGCAATATAATAAGAGCTAAATGTTGAATAATATTTAAACTACATACCACAGAACAAGAGTAATAAATGACAAGAGAAAATGAAATGTTACTCTCAAAGTTTTGAGGAAAATAAACTACTAAACAATAATTTTATATGCAATTAAACAATCAAACAATAATTAGAATCAAATAAAAACACTTTACAGACAAAGAACAAAAGGATTATGATTCATAAAGTGTCACTAAAAGGGCTATTAAAAGATGTACTTCATATAGATAAAAACCGAATAAAGAAAAATTAGCATGCAAGAAGCATGGTGTGCAAAGAAATTAACAAGTGTTAGTATGTATTGACTGTAAAAAATTAATAATGATACAGATTAACTATAAATAGTTAATAAAATGTCATAAATAACATTTTAGGCCATAAATTCGCATTATTTTTGCACATAGCTGAACAAGTAGATAGTGATAATTTCTGTATGGCATGCTTCAATAAATCATCAATGTCTCTCATAACCAAAAGTAATTGGCTCTGGGGCTCTTACTGGTCCTGGCTTATCTTACTTTCTCTAAATCACTATGGTATTTCTCTTTCAGCACATTTATATAGAAATTGCATCATGCCAATACAAGGCACATTGTATTAAAACTTTCAAAAATTAACGGCAAAGAAAGAATTCTCAAGGTTGCCAGGGAAAGGTAGACAGTAACATATAAAAGAAATCCCATTGAATTATCATTGGATTTCTAGAAAGAAATGCTACAAGCTAGGAAAGAGTGGAATCAAATATCAAAACTATTAAAATAGAGAAATTACCAGCCAAAAACAATGTATCCAGAAAAGTTATATTCAGATATGAAGAAAAAATAAGGAGTTTTTCCAGACATACAGAACCTGAGAAAATTTAATATCAGCAACCTCTATTCTACCTGAAATAAAGAACAAAAGGACACAAAACTATTAGTAACATCACCAACAGGTAGGCAGAGTAGGATATTAAAACCCTTTCTCAGAATAAAGTCCTATATACTTATATATCACATAAAGGTTGAAAGAGGTAAAGAAATTTGAAAAGAGAGAGGAAGAAGATAAGAGCTACTGCAGTCCAGAAATGAACTCACAGCATAAAAAAGGATAATTTGAGATAACAAAAACATAAAAAGGGAAGGGGTAAAGGTCTGAAATTGCAAAGGAGGATAGAAATACGATACATTCCAAAGAAAAAGGATTACTGTATATATGAAACTTTATTTTATATAAAACATAATGATAAAAACACACACAAAACAAATCAAAACAAAACTGAGAAACATAACTTGAAAAAAGAGCGAAGAGAAAAAAATTCTAGAATATCACCAAATTAAAACAACAGACCGAAGCAAAAGGGAAAAAATGATGGAAGCACAGAGCTACTAGAAAACTACATAGAATAATTATAGGAAATCCTCATACATCAATAATTACTCTAAATGTAAATAGACTGAGCTCACCAATAAAAAGGCACAGAGTAGCGGATTGGATCTAAAACCAAACCCAAGCATACACTGCCTTCAGGAGACACAGGAAGAAGCAATCGTCTGATAAATGCCTTGCCATTTTCTTACCCACAAAAAAAGAAGATATTGACTGGCTGGTGTTGCCCAGTGGTTGAGCATTGACCCATGTAGGAGGAGGTCACCATTTAAATTCCTGGTCCAGGTACGTGCCTGGATTTAGGGCTTGATCCCCATTAGGGAGCATGCAAGAGACAGCTGATTTATGTTTCTTGCTCATTGATGTCTCTGTCTCTTCCTCTCCCTTCCTCTCTCTGAAATCAATAAAAACATTTATTAAAAAGATGCTTGGCATAAAAATAATACTTTCTTTTGCTAATAACTGTCTTTCTGCAACCTTCTTTCTATTAAAAACCTTCCATTTTGTACAGTCCCTTGAAGGATCTTTTTACTTGAGAGACGGGATGCTGCCCAATACATAAACTGCTTAACAAATCCAATTAGATTTTCAAATTTACTCAGGTTAAAAAAAAATTTCAACACCAACCAAGCCAGCCCTTCCAAATGCTCCCTGGCCACAGCTGAGAGGGGCTGAAGCCATTTCATAGTCTCTTGTAGTGCTACAACCCAGATCAAGATCTTTCTTTTACTCTTTTTTTAAATATGATTTGATTGATTTTGTAGAGAGAGGAAGAGAGATGGACAGAAATATGGATGAGAGAGAAATATCATCAATCAGCTACCTCCTCCACAGCAGATGGCACCTACTGGGGATTGAGCCTACAACCTAGGTAGGTGCCCTTGACTTGAATTGAACCTGGGATCCTTCAATCTACAGGACAACACTCTATCCACTGAGCCAAACTGGCTAGGGCCCAAGATCATTCTATTATCTGATGCACAGGTGGATGAAACTTCTCCAAGTTCTCTTGTTTATGTTGCTGGATTCCACAATTTCCACAGAAGCACTTTTTTTGTGTGTATGGATGCCAGATTTTAATTGTTAAAAAAGGAGGACAAAAAAGAGGGACCTCTTGTACCACCATGATGCTGACCTCCTATAATTAATTATTATTATTAACTGGTAGCCCAGTGCATGAAATTCATGCAAAGGGGGGAGGGGTTTCCCTCAGCCAAGCCTGACCCTCTTGTAATCTGGGACCACTGGCTCCTAACCACTCACCTGCCTGCCTAATTGCCCCTAACCCCTCTGCCTGCCTGCCTGATCACCCCTAACTCCCCTCCCTTGCTGGGCTGATCTTGCCCCCAACTGCCCTCCCCTGCCGGCCTGATCGCCCCTAACTACCTCTGCCTCGGCCCCTACCACTTGTCCAGAAGGAAGTTAGATGTCTGGAAGAAGTCTGGTCAACCCAGTATAATTAGCATATTATCTTTTTAGTAGTATAGATAGATTATATAGGATAGGATTGCTTAAATGAGGGGGAGCCTTTTATAGCAGGAGGAGATGCTCTTGACAGACAAAAACACATAATACTTATATCTGGACTGATAGTCAGCCATATTTACTAAACTGCCAAACTAGTCATGAAAAAATTGAACCACTTTCTTACACTTTACACAAACAGCTGTTGCCCTTAAAACCCCTCCTCAGCCCCCACCTTAGATTCTGCCTTCACAGTTCACCCAGATTAAGTTCTGATTGGTCAGTTTCTATGCCAGTCAGTGTCAAAAGCTCCACCTCCTAGGCAGCCATTGGCTCCTCACACTTCACTCAGATTAGATTCTGATTGGTCCGTTTCTATACCAGTCAGTATCTCTGGGCCTGATCAAAGAGGTGGGGCCGATCAGCAGTGCCTGCAGAGGCCCGGAGAGAAACAGAGGCATGGTTGCTGGTAAAGCCAGGAGAGAAAGAGAGCGGCAACAGCTGATCAACAGCTGCCACGGAGGCTGCAAATCAAACCCTGCCTCTTTCTCTCCAGGCCTGATCCACAGTCCTCTCAGCAGTCAGTGCTAGGTCACCATGGCAACCCTGCACTGACTTCTGGTGTTCAGTGGAGCCTTTGGTCATTTTGGATGTTATGGAACCTGGCTCTTTATTTATAGAGATAATTATTGGTAGTAGTACAAATGATTCCAAATAGGTCTTCTTAATTATCATCTCAATCCTCTGCTCAAAATTTTTCACTGTCATACTATCTTACCACCTTCACCCATGCCTCTCAAACTTCACCATTTGCCACTATCCCTGCCCAATTCATTTTGCTTTAGCAACCCTTAACCTATGTTTGTTATTCAAAATTATTAAACCCATGTCCACCTTATGGTCTCTTATTATTTTTCTCTCTTTGTCTGGAATACCCTACCTGAAACATACACATAGCTTTCTCATTTACTTCACTTCTGCTCTGCTCAAATGCAACTTTTTCAAAAAGGCATATTCTGTTTTTTTTAATATATATTTTTATTGAGTTCAGAGAAGGGAGAGGGAGACAGAAAGAGAAACATCAATGATGAGAAAGAGTCATTGATTGGTTGCTTCCTGCACTCCCCGCACTGGAGATTGAGCCCACAACACAGGCATGTGCCCTGACTGGGAATCAAATTGTGAATTCCTGGTTCATAGATTGATGCTCAACCACTGAGCCACACTGGCTGGGCAGAAAGGCATATTATAACCTTCTAACATATACCAATTTTCTCTACCCACCCAAGCTGCCTAGCATTCCTTAGCTCCCTTTGTTTTAATCACTGTCTATTTACCCCACTGGTGTGAGAGAGATTCCTGCCCTAGTTATAGGAATGGCTGGACACAGAACATCAGAGACTGAAGGGGGGAAAAAAACAGCAGTTTATTAATCACATATACTAAAGGTTACATATAAGAGAACACCACACACTATGCAGCGTCACATGGAGGTTGTGCTAGGAACAGAATGAACAACCAGGGACTGTGGGAGGCAAACTTTTATTGCTAAGAGGACAGGATTCCAGTGGAAACATGCAATTGGCTTGTTTGAATAACTCTGTGGACTGGCAGGGAACTGAAACTCTCTGATAGTGATAAGCAATAACTTTTCCTGATCTCATTGATAAATAGTATTGGTTGGCTGGAGGACTTGATCTTTGAGAACAGAATAAGGAGAGGAAATTGTGATTAGGCCATGGAGATTCTCACTATTTCACCAGACATCAAGACAGCATATAATATAGAGCCTCAATTTTAGATATGGCACCCCCACCCCAATGTTTTACTTTTCACCATAGCCCTTACTTATCACTATCTGTATTGTTTAGTAGAAAAAAAGAAGAAAATCTTCAGTCTCTATATAAACCTGTCATTGTGTGTGTGTATGTGTGTGTGTGTGTGTGTGTGTGTGTGTGTGTGTGTGTGTGTGTGTTGCCTTGTATTGTGATAGGTAATTTTATGTGTCAACTTGACTGGTCCACAGGATGTCCAGATAGTAGTTAAACATTATTCTGATTATTCTAGATTTGCCTGTGAGGTTGTTTCTGGAGGAGATTAACATTTAAATTGGTAGACTGAGTAAAGCAAATTACTTATTCCAATATGGTGGGCATCAACAAACTTGTTAAGAAGTCAACTATAAAA
>PVJC01029408.1:0-21907 GCA_004026665.1 Murina feae
AATACCTCTCCCACCTCCTAAATCCTATCAAAAAACATTTTCTCTAGGTGGGAAACACTTCCCTCTTTCCTCTTCTTTTCACTTTTCAGGCCTTTTATTTTTCGGTATCTGTGGCCCAAGGCATGCCCATGTTTACCTGACCTGGGTTGAGATAGTCTTGGAAGGGGGTTGGCACTGCTTGTCCTTCTTGTCCCTGTTTCCTTGTCCTTTCTTGCCCATCGTAGCAGTCCATTGTTGCTCACGGTGTTTATCTGCTCTCCTTACCTGCGCCTGCTCAGTCAGTTGCACCTTGGACTCGTACCCAGGCTTACCATGCACCCATTTATCCTGGCTCTGGGCCTAGTGCTTTATGCCCATTGCTTACTGCCCACCTGCTGCCTGGAACAACTGTGTTTAGGGTAAACTGATGTTGTTGTTTTCCTCCTGTCACCATTGCTTATCCATACTCTCTGTGTTAAATGGAAAACCTTCTGTGGACACATCTTGACTATTTCATGGGCTGAGCCACAGTGAGCTCTGCCTGCAGAGAAGGTAAGATCAGCTCCAAAGGCAGAAGAGCCTTGTTATGTCACCCTGGGAAGTAGGTTCAAGGCAGTGGATTGTGCCTATAATTTGTTTCCATACTCTGGTGATGAGCATCCCATGTGTACAGTGATATAAAGACCAGACCTACTGGGACAAGCTTAGTTACTTTCTGTTGCATCTTGTAAAGAAGCAAGAAAATACAATTTACAAGTCTCTTCAGATACTTTGATTGCAAGGTACATGCCTTCCATTGATTTATATTATTGTGACCCATCAGCACAAGCATCTTCTTTCTTCTAGTAAATTGTTCTGTAACCAGGGTTTTGTGTTTTAAAGATATTTAAGTGAATGGAATGGATTTGAGAAATAGATGTTAACAGAGTCCATAGATTATATAGGTATGCCACACACCCCAAAAAGTACATGAACAGAGAGGCAGCGTGTCATGTGAATGGTCCGGACAAGGATACCTGGATTCTGATCTTGAAGCTGTCACCCACTAACTGTGTGCTCCTGAGGAAGTCATGCACTGTTTTCTCATTTGTGAAGTGAGTTTGAACTTGCTAATCCCAAAGCCCACTGTGTTCCATCCTGGTGAGACCAAGTGCCCCCTTCCCTGCCCTTGGCTGCCAGCCTCAGTGGTCGGTGTCAGGGCTTGGACTTGGTCTTTGCCAGTCCTCAGTGAGCTGATGCTCTGTGGGACCCAGGTGGCTGATGAGAAATTTCAAATCTGAATGTCAGGGCCCTGAATGGTTTTGCAGTATTCTGTGTTATGTACACATTACTTGTGGCCACAGCATCTAGAAGCTGGATGAACACTCGAAACCAGACCCTTTGACTTCCCTTTTGAAGGATCCTAGCTGTTTTGATGAGCCTGGTGGTTGTATCTTCCCTTTCTTTTACAGAGGGAGACAGACACAGAAAGAGAAAATCACTTGCTTCAGGTCACATACAGAAGGCTTGAGGACCTCTGCTCAAAATCTCTTAATTGCTTCACACTGTCTGTGGTATAATGCAAACTGTTCTGTGTGAGCTGCTCCTCCCCGCCCGCCCCCATGTGGTTGCTTTCGCTGCATTTGTAGCTTTGGTCAGCCTAGCTCCCCATGGCACGATACTTAATTGGTGAGGACCAATGCACTACTCCACATGAAATGCCATCCCGCTTCTGTCAAAAATCCTCCTCATTTTGATTTTTATTAAACTTTCGTATGTACATAGATTTATTTATTTTTAAAATGTTTTTATTGCTTTTTAGAGAGGAAGAGAGAAACATGGATGAGAGAGACAGGTCTATTGGCTGTCTCCCGCATGCCCCCTAATGGGGATAAAGCCCATAACCAGGACATGTACCCTGACCTTTTGCTCCGTGGGATGATGCTCAATCCACTGAGCCATGCTCGCCAGGCTCAACGTAGTTTGAACAGTAAGGGTGACCAACAGAGTTTAAGAAAAAGCAACGGTTCTTTGCTTGTTTTCTTCCTCCTATTTTTCCATTCTCGGAGGAACTTCTCTTACCTGTTTTACCTGGTTCTTTTGCTTTTTAAGCTTTGTATCTCTAAATAACTTGTACATAGTGTTTATCTTTTGTTTTGTTTTTAGTGTTAGCTCTTATCAATGGATGGCCCAGTAATGTAATATGAGGATTTTTTTTCTTCAACTCCATGCCCCCACCAAACACAATTTTCCTGTCTCTCCAGGGTAGTTACCCCGCCTTTGGTTAGCTCAGTATTAAGTGTTTATATAATTACACCTATAGCGATGCTGCTCACAGCTGTGCTGTATACAATGATTACTTTGCTGTGATTTTTATTGTCTGCTTCAATCCTCGATTGTCTAATTCTCTCTATGCAGTCAGACTCACGAGGTGTTCTCTCATGTTCTCCTTGGAGCCTTCAGTCCTGCCCTGCCTTGTGCACAGCTCTTGTCCTGGAGTCTCCATAACCGTCCTTTCTTCTCTCTTATCTCTCTTATGCCCTCGTCTCTTCATCTCACATTTCCTTCCTTTCTGTGTACTCCCTTTGCTACCCACATCCTCTGAGGAAGGAGGTTGTAGGAGAGGTAACTTTTGGAAATCTAGCATATTTATTATATCTTTACCTTTTATACTTGATTGATAGTATTATTGGGTCTGGAATTCAGGATGGGAAATAATTTTTCTTTGAAATTTTGAAGGCGATCCTCCCTCTCAGTTTCCATTTGGATGACATAATTCCCAATACTTTCATTAATAAGCTTTTCTCTCCTGCCTCTTGTGTTTTCTTCTGTAATCTCATAGAAGAGTCTTCTTGTTCTAAGTGTTCTTTCTCAGTGGCATGCCTTTATGTGGTCTGTCTTTATCACTTTTTGTAGAGTCTTCAACTGGCCTTATCATTCATAAACTTAAATTCTTGTTTTAGGATTTTTTTTCAAATACAGAAATCTCATTTTATCTCTGTTAATTCATTTACTGAGTTCAGATTGCAAGCAACCAGATAGAGACATGTTAGAAGATCCAGGGATACTGTTTCCTCCAAAGATTACTACCTCAAGTCCACTTTCATCATTCATATGAGTTCCAAGAATGAAAGTTTTAGTAATAACTATGTTGTTGATGCTGTTCTCATCTCCATTTTCTCTTTAACTCCCATATCCTGGAATCCTGGGCTAGAATTATGATTTTAAAAATTATTTTTCTTTTCTGTCTTTTGTTCTACTTTCTAAAAGATTATATCATAGTTTTCCCATATTTTTATCTACTATTTCACTCTTAACTTCTAAAAATACTTTTCATTGTTGTTTTTATTCCTGTAATAATCCTTAAAATAAGAGTTTTCATTTTTAAAGGAATAGTTTATTGATTTTTAGAGAAACAGGAAGGGAGAGGGAGAGAAACATTGGATACGAGAGCATAACATTGATTGGCTACCTCCTGCATGCCCCCTACTGGGGACCGAGTCCACAACCTGCCAAGTGCCCTGACTAGGAATTGAAACAGCAGCCTTTCAGTGCATGGGACAGTGCCCAACCACCTGACCCTCACTGGCCAGGGCTATAAATAATCTTTTTAAATGACATCTTTTTTTTAATGCATTAATAATCTCTGTAATATCTGGTTGGAGCACTGAATGGCTTTCTGATCTTCTGAGTTTGTGGACTTCTTTGCATGGTCACCTATCTGCGCTACTCTTTTTGAGACCCTGATGGTAGGAAATATCTTCAGGTTTGATTCTAGGACTAATTGGGCTCTCCACTGAAAGACCTTCAAGATTCTGGCCTTCAGGTATGGGGCAACCTGAATGAGGAGAAAATTGGACACTCATCACTGTGTTCCCTCCCTCACTCTGTTTCCTCCTTCACTGTGTTCTCAGTATGAATCCTTTCCCCACAGTGTTCCTGGTCTCTCAGTAGAGGCCCCATGCTTTATTCTCCCCAGATAATAACCACTGGTTATCTAGGACTGTGAGGGGCAGTCATCCATATTTATTAAGGTAGGATATCTGGAGATCTAACTAATATGGAGCTGACATTTTTTTTCTTTATTGTTCAGATTATTACAGTTGTTCCTCTTTATTCCCCCAATAGCTCCCCTCTTCCCAGTTCCCACCCCGCCCTCTGTCCTTACCCCCCCTCCACTGTCCTCATCCATAGGTGTACGATTTTTATCCAATCTCTTCCCGCACCCCCAAAACCCTTTTCCCCCTCAGAATTGTCAGATCACTCCCTTTCTATGCCCCTGATTCCATTCTATTCACCAGTTTATTCTATTCATCAGTTTTTTTAATCACTTGATTTTTGGATTCACTTGTTGATAGATATGTATTTGTTGTTCATAATTTTTATCTTTACTTTTTCTTCTTCCTTTTCTCAAAGGATACTTTTCAGCATTTCATATAGTACTGGTTTGGTGGTGATGAACTCCTTTAGCTTTTTCTTATCTGTGAAGCTCTTTATCTGACCTTCAATTCTGAATGTAGCTTTGCTGGGTAAAGTAATCTTGGTTGTAGGTTCTTGCTATTCATCACTTTAATATTTCTTGCCACTCCCTTCTGGCCTGCAAAGTTTCTGTTGAGAAATCAGCTGCACAGTCATATGGGTGCTCCTCTGTAGGTAACTAACTGCTTTTCTCTGGCTGCTTTTAAGATTCTCTCTTTGTCTTATGCCCTTGACATTTTAATTATGATGTGTCTTGGTGTGGTCCTCTTTGGGTTCCTTTTGTTTGGGATTCTCTGTGCTTCCTGGACTTGTAAGTATTTCTTTCACCAGGTAGGGGAAGTTTTCTGTCATTATTTCTTCAAATAGGTTTTCGATATCTTGCTCTCTCTCTTCTTCTGGCACCCCTATAATTCTGATGTTGGTATGCTTGAATTTGTTCCAGAGGTTCCTTACACTATCTTCATATTTTTGGGTTCTTTTTTCTTTTTTCTTTTCCGGTTGGGTGTTTTTTACTTCTTTGTATTTCAAATCTTTGACTTGATTCTTGCGATACTCTAGTCTGCTGTTGGATCTCTGTATATTATTCTTTATTTCAGTCAATGTATGCTTAATTACTAGTTGGTCCTTTTTCATATCCCCGAGGGTCTCACTAAATTTATCACCAGTCTCTAGAAAGCTTTTGAAAAAGCTCATAACCGTGGTTTTGAACTCTATATCCAGTCATTTGCTTTCCTCCATTTCTGTCATTTGTGATCTGTTTCTTTGTCTCCGCATTTTAGCTGCTTCCCTGTGTAGATAGATTGGCTTTCTGTGCTAGGTGTCCTATAGAGCTGCATGGCCCAGCCTCTCCAATTACCTGAGGTGGACACTCTTGGTGAACCCCTTTGTAGGCTTTCTGCACAGTCCTGTTGTAGCTAAGCCTTGATTGTTGTTGGTATCACTGGGAGTAATTGACCTCCAGGCCACTTGGCTATGAGAATCAGCTGTGTCTACGGTGGGAGACCTTCTGTGCTGGAGACAACCTTATGGTGCAAGACTTGCTTCAGTGGGGCTTTGGTGCTCACTGAATCTGCCCTCTGAGTGTGTCCCTTATGTATCTGAGGAGTTGTATTCTGGATGGTCCCACTCTGACCACTGAGTACACTGGCTCTTGGATCCCTAAGGAAGTGCTAATTTAGCCTTTGCCTGAGGCAATCCAGCCTTTTATATGTGAAAGCCTCTGTGTGAAGCTTGTGTGGGGTGAGGTCTCAGGGAATCAGCAGGGCGGAGCAAACAGCTATGGCTGATTCTTAACCCAGCCCTAAGAGGCACCGGGTCTCAGTGTCCCATGGTAATGTCTGCCAGAAAAACCGAGAGAAAGCTGCTCTCGAGTTCCTCCCAGTGCCAGACAGTCCAGCTTCTCCTTGTATGAGTGTGGAACCCCAGAAACTCACCCATAACTGGAGTTCAGAGCCATCAGAAGCTTGTGACTCCCGGATTGAAAAAGAGAACCATGTCCTCAGTTGCCAGCCCTTTCCTCAAGCCCTTTCCGTGCATGCCTCTGTACCTTTGCACTTTACTTCCGTACCTCCTCCAAGTCTCAGTGTGTTTTTCTCTTTCTGGTTGTAGAATTTTCACTCAGACAGCCTTCACTGTGGTTCTGGATCGTGTCTGTTTTTTCTTTTCATTGTGGTTTTGAAATGGTTGTGCAAGGCAGCAATTTTGGGTGTTTACCTATGTTGCCATCTTGGTTTCTCCAGTTTTGTTTTGTTTTGAAATCATATTGCTTCTCAGTTTTTCTCACAATTAGCTTAGTCTGCTAAATCATTTACCTTTATTCCATCTGCTTTTTCTTTTCTTTTTTTGACTCATCTCACATTCTGTGTCTAAAAAAAATCTGTTATGTCTCATTTTATTTGAATTGGGGAAAGACTGAATGTCAGTGTGTATCATCAGTCTGCTCTCTTGATCCAAAAATCATATTCTTGTTCACCATTAGAATTTCTCTACTGTCAATTATGTATTCATATTTTTTAGCTTTATTATTTTTTAAAATTTAAATTCCTTATTGTTTCAAATATTATATGAGTCTCCTTTCCCCCTCCCATTGACCTTTCCCCCACTACCCCTACCCCCAAGCATAAGTCCTCACCTCCTACTGTCTGTGTCCATTGGTTTTGTTCATAGGCATGCATACAAGTCCTTTGGTTTATCTCTTATCTCCTCACCCCCCTGCCTTCCCTCATAGGTTGTACAGTCTGTTCGATGCTTCTATGTTTCTGGTTCATTTTTGTTCATGAGATTATGTTGTTCATAATATACCACAAATGAGTGAGATCATGTGATATTTATCTTTCTCTGACTGGCTTATTTTGCTTATCCTAATGCTCTCCAGTTCCATTCGTGCTGCTGCAAATGGTAAGAATTCCTTCTTTTTTATAGCAGCCTAATATTCCATTGTGAGATGTACTACAGTTTTCTAATCCACTCATCTGCTGATGGGCACTTAGGCTGTTTCCAAATCACAGTTATTGTAAGTTGTGCTACTATGAACATAGGGGTGCATATACCCTTTTGGATTCAATATTTTTGTCAGGTTTTTCCTTTGAGTTTCTTGTTCATTTCTTTCTAGATTTTCCTTATATGTTGTAGGTTTTAAATATCTTACTTAACTTACATTCCTATCCTAACTTTGGGCCACATGATAAAGGTCTACTTTTGAAATTTCAACTTTTCTAAAATGTGAGGTTAGATTGTTATATTGCTGAACTCTATGTATGTATTGTGTGTGGGAGTCTCCAAATATAAGTACTACAATTAGTTAATGCCCTAAACTTTCTAATACTCTTATCACCTTAAAAGTTTTTCTTACTCTCTTTTACATAAAATTACAGTCCCTAAAAGAACACCTATTATGTATCATATGATTTGCCTAAGTTGTCCTGGTTAGAAAATATGGTATCCCAACTATGGTAGAGGCTGATTGTCCCACAATGTCTGGTTTTTCTTCCCAATAAAATTGGGAGAGGTCAATGGGAGGGGGAAAGGAGACTCATTTTGTGATATTAGAATTTTTATTCGTGTGCATGGCTGCCCACGAAGAATGAAGATGATATTGTCTATCCTCTAGATGTGGCCAAGCGAGTTCTAGCTAGTGAGATGTAAGTGTATGTATGGTGCAGGAGCTTCTATGAACCCACTTAGAAATCATCTAGTTCATTTCTTTTGCCTCAGATCTTCATCTTTTCTTTGTTTCTGTTGTGTGGAGTGTGGATATCATGGTTAGAGGTCTAACTGTCATAGTAAACCAATGGGATGAAACTCTTTATAAGTTTGCTTACATTCACAGCTTTGATCCACCAACTCAAATTTGCTTAATCAAAGGCAGATTTATGGTTTATTGATTTATGGAATAGATTCATGAATCCAAGAAGTGAGCTGTTTTTGAGTACAGCCCCATGCAGCCATTTAAATTATGTCATTAATACCCACTTTCTCTATTCACTGAAAGCTTTGTTGTTTCTGCTTGCTTTAATCTGAGACTATTAACATGTGGCAATAGTATTGCTGCCTCTATCATAAGGACATTTTATATTCTTAGGGAAAGAGCAGACACTTCAAATGATACCTTAAAAGTTGAGTGCATTTTCCAAACCAGTCAAGGTGACCTCATGGGAAAATGCTCAGATTGGTTAGGTCAAGGTCATAGGTCACTCCCAGGCTGGAGGGGCAGGGACGAAGCAGTACTTATGTGGGATGAAGAAGTGCTAGTTCTGAGAAGATTCTTCAAAGATATATATATATGTCTAGTTGCAATATACACAATTAAGCTTCATATTGCTATAATTAATATATCTTAACTAATAAAAGCGTAATATTGAAATTAACCATTTCTCCGAGATGGGATAAGCCACACCCACCAGCCAATCAGAGCGACTGTATGCAAATTAGCCCAGCCAACATGGCGGCCACCACTCACGGACCTGAGTAAATGGCAGCTTCCATTGCGGCAGGAGTAAAAGTGAAACTGCCGCCTGCTCCGCTTAAACTGGCTCTAGCGAAACACATGTTTGAAACAATATAACAATCATAGAATCCTCGGGAGCTGAAGGAACCAGCAGGCCTAAGAGTAACATTGTCTCATTATAGACGCAGCGAGGTGAAGCAGAGAGGAGGCTTCCTTAGTAGTTAATAGGCCGGCTTAAAGTAGTTAGTAGGCCGGCTTAAAGGAACAATTATAGAAGATAAAAAAACCCCAGAAACCTGCGTCCAGCCAGCCTTGCTGGGACATTGGGTCAATAGGAGCTGTGGGCAGCCTTAAAGCCTGAAAGCGCCAATCAGCCTGTCACCCACGCTGGCCACAACCCAGTGGGGTGAGGGACGTTCCTGGGGGGCTTGGCCAGCCTGGAGACAGCCATCAGCCCCTCACCCAGGCTGGTCAGGCATGCCAGCAGGTGGACATCCCCAGAGGGGTCCCAGACTGTGAGAGGGCACAGGCGGGGCTGAGGGACCTCCCGAGTGCACAGAGCGGTTGCAGGGCAGAACAGCACAGGACCCAGGACCCGTGAGAGGCAGCAGGGTTGGCGGCCTGCTTGGCGGCTGCCCAGACCCTTTGCGGGGCACCGGGGAGCGGGAAAGAGGCGGCGGGGGCCAGGGCCTGCTTGCCGGCTACCCAGGCCCTTTGAGGGGCATTGGGGAGCGGGAAAGAGGCGGTGGGGGCCGGGGGCCTGCTTACTGGCTGCCCAGGCCCTTTGAGGGGCATCGAGGAGCGGGAAAGAGGCGGTGGGGGGTCTCAGCCTGCTTGGCAGCTGCCCAGGCCCCTTGCAGGGCATCGGGGAACAGGAAAGCAGGGCTGCAGGGATTGGGGTCCTGCTTGGCAGCTCCCCAGACCCCTTGGCGGCACCGGGGAGTGGGAAACCAAGGCAGCAGGGGCCTGGTGAGTGGGAGTCGGCGGCCTGCTTGGTGGCTCCCCACGCCCTTTGGGGGGCACTGGGGAGTGGGAAAGCAAGCTCTTGGGGGCTGGGGGCCTGCTTGGAAGCTCCCCAAGTCCCTTCCGGGGATCAGGGAGCAGGAAAAGGCTGGCCTGACCATGAGGTGGGGTTTTCCCTGCTCTCTGGTGGCTGGAGGAAGATGGGCAGTAGGCAAGCTTGGGAGGCAGGCAGCACCCAGCCCTGGCCACAGCTCAAAAAAAGAGAACAACATGCAGGGGAGGGCAGGAGTTTGAGAGATCAACATAGAGGGGGTGCCTGCTCCAAGCCTGGTAGCAGGCCCCCAGCAGGTAGACACACACAGGAGGACTGCTCCGTGCCTCAGATGTGGCTGGGGGCAGGTCCCCAGTGGTGACACACACACACTCATACACACACACACACACAAAAGGCGCCTGGCAGACTGGGGCCATCATAGGACATCCAGTGAGGGGTTCCAGACTGTGAGAGGGGGCAGGCTGGGCTGAGGCCCCCCCCCCCCCCCGTGCACATGCACAAATTTCGTGCACCGGGCCCCTAGTATTAATTATATATTGCTTTTCTTTCCAAAGAAAACAATGAATGTTAAAATGGATAATTTACAGGAGACCCCATGGCAGTAAAGACACGATAAATACAATTAATATCTACAGTGGTGTAGTAAGAAAGTACAGAGTAGTCTGCATATATGAACACAGTAGTAAGATGATCAGGTGAAAATATGTGGTTAAAAAAATCAGCCCATAATGTTTGTAAATAGAGATCATCCTGTTAATGATACTTAAATATTTCCTATTAGAGTGGTTACCATGTATCTGAGCAATCTCAACTATAATCCAGAAACCAACAAACTTTTATGATTAATTTTTAACTTAAAATCTCTTAAGAGTAACTCTTCTTCTCCAGGGATCCTCTCTAAAGGTACCAACTGATGTCATAGTGACCCCAGTTCCTTTTTTTTCAGGTGGAAAAACAAACCTCTTAAGGACCCCTCAAAATAAATGGAATATGTTTTTTCTTTTGCAAGACAAATGGAAAGTATAATATTTATTCTTAATACATTTTTAAAAGTTGTAGCCAGTGAACACAGTTAGTACTTCCATAATCTTTTACAGATTTATTGAAGTATGATATAAACAAATTGCACATATCTGATAAAAGAGTAATATGCTGATTGTGTCACTCTGCTACATCCCAAGCCATGCCCACCAGCCAATCAGAGCAACTACGTGCAAATTAACCCAACCAAGATGGTGGCCGGCAGCCATAGAGCTGGAGCAAACAGGCTTCATTGCCCTGGCGATGGAGGAAGTTGCTTGCCTAGGCAGGCTGTGGCCTCTGCTCAAGGTAACAAAGTTTCAATTATAGAAGATAAATAAACCCCAGATACCTGCTTTCAGCCAGCCTCGCTGGGAGTTTGGGTTGCTGGGGGCCTTGGCCAGCCTGCAAAAAGCCATCAGCCCCTCACCCAGGATGGCCCCATCCTCATGAGGTTGCTGGGGGGCTTGGTCAGTCTGAAAATGGCCCTTAGCCCCTCACCCAGGCTGGCCAGGCACCCCAGCAGGGACCCCCACCCTGATCCGGGACACCCTTCAGGCAAACCAGCTGGCCTCCACCCATGCACCAGACCTCTATCCTATATAATAAAAGGGTAATATTCAAATTGACCCTAACAGCAGAACGCTTGGGAATGACTGGTCACTGTGACACACACTGACCACCAGGTGGCAGACTTTCAATGCAGGAGCTGCCTCCTGGTGGTCAGTGCACTCCCATAGGGGGTGCTTTGTTCAGCCACAAGCCAGGCTGCCAGTTGCCAGTACAGCAGTGGTGGTGGGAGTGCACTCCTGACTCCTCAGCAGTGCTAAGGATGTCTGATTGCAGCTTAGACCTACTCCCCGCTGGCAAGTAGACATCCCCCAAGGGCTCCTGGGCTTCCAGAGGATGTCTGACTGCAAGTTTAGGCCCAACCGCCCGGGGAGCGGGCCTAAGCCAGCAGGTGGACGTCCCCCGAGGGTTCCCAGACTGCGAGAGGGCACAGGCCGGACTGAGGGACCTCTCCCCCCTCCCCCCTCCCGACTGCACAAATTTTTGTGCACTGGGCTCTTAGTTTAATGTATATAATTTGATGAGTTTGAACATATGCATAGCCAATGATGCCATCACTGTCATCAGGTATAAGTATATCCATTACTCCAAGAGTCTCTGTGTCCCTTTGTTTTTTTTGGGGAACACTTAAAATGAAATTTACCCTCTTAATACATTTAAGTGCACACTATCATAGTATTAATTGCAGCCACTGTGTTACACAGCAGATCTCTAAAACTTATTCATCTTGTGTAAATATAAATGTAAATGTATGCCAGCAAACAACAGCTTCCTTCCAGAAACCTTTAAAAAATTTAGTGTTGAGGGGATGAGGCAGGTATTTTTAAAAATTAAACTTTATTTTAAAATATTTTGTATTTACAGAAATAATGTGAGGGTACTACAGAGAATTCTTATTTACCCCACACCCAGTTCCCCTATACTGACAGTTTACATTAGTATGGCATATGTATTATAATTTATGAAACTAAAGTCCATCCTTAGTTCATGTCTCTTCAGTTTTACCCACTGTCCTTTGTTCCAGGATCCCATCCAGCATCCCTCATTAAATTTTGTGGTCCTGTATCTTTGACTTTGTCTTGACTCTGATAGTTGTCAGACTTTCCTTGTATTTGATGACTTTGACAACTTGCAGAGTACTGGTCAAATATTTTATAGAATGTCTCCCAATTAGTACTTGTCTTATGTTCTTCCCATGATTGGTCTGGAGTTACAGGTTTTTGAGAAGACAACCCCAGAGGTAAAATGCTATTTCTCATTATGTCAAGTCAACAGTATATACTATCAAAATGATTTTTCATGGTTGCTGCTGCCCTCGATTACCTGGTTGAAGATAAGCTTTCTCCACCATAAAGTCCCTCTTTCTTTCTTTTCTCACTGGTATTCTGTGGAAGGAAGTCACTTAAGGAATGGGAGTTATGCTGCACTTTCTTGAAGGTACAGTCTACAGAGAAATTATTTGGAATTCCTTAGCTTATGAGACTTATCTCTTCTCCCTTACTTATTTGCTTGTCTTTTCATCTATTTATCTGCCCATCCCACCAACCCCACCCCACCCCACCCCACACATCCCATCCCATCCCATCCCATCCCATCCCATCCCATCCCATCCCATCCCATCCCATCATTTCTATCCCTTCCTTCTTCCCAGTTAAATCAGTATAGACCTGTGGATTTTTATTTTATTCTTCAGATTATAATACAGTGACCAGATTTTAACATTGGTAAAGCGGGACACCATTGACCAGGGGGGTTCTTTTATTATTATTATTACTTAAAATATTACAAAGAGTAGTACATATGTCTCTTTCCAAAAATTGGGACTTTTTTAAAATGCCGCAGGACGCGGGACAAATTGTTAAAAAACGAGACATCTGGTTACCTTAGATTATAATCATTTTGTTGCTCAAATTGTTCCAGTTTTGGTCATTGGGAACTCTTTTACTTGGCCTTTGTATCCCTTTGACAAGCCTCAGTTACCGTGTTTTGTTTTGTGTTTGTTTTTAAATGTACTTCTCTACTTTTCTGGCACTGCAAGAACACATTTATGTTGTCTTTCCTGCCGCAGTCCTAAAATCAGCCATTTCTCCAGGGAGGAGTGGCTCCTGTTATTGGTGAGTGGTAGTATAATATAAGATCTGGGTTCTAGGTGTGCTTGCTGTTGTGAGGTTGTTGCAAAACAGGTGTTTTCATCATCCCGTGTCACAGGTGCAGAATTGGGATCCTAAATAACAGTGCTCGTAAAGAAAGAGGGTGGAAGTAGTGACGGTTCCCGGGTGGAGTCTGAGGCCTTGTGTCTGTTGTTTGGGCCTTGACAGGTTTTTCTTCCTCGCTGTTATTTTTTGTGAGGTGGTTTATTTTCCAAGGGACTCCGATGAGGCATTTATCTAAGGGCAAAGTGTAAGAGGGTTTTTATTTCTATTCTGACTGCAGAGGTTATTCATTGATTGACCACACTGTGTTGTTGTTTTGCCAAAAGGCATGGAAATGAAACATGATCTGGTAAAGAATATTGTATATTATTGGTGACTATAAGTATATAGCTGCAAAATTTCTTAAAAGCTTCTTGATAAACATAGGGGTGTTTTATGGATTTAATGCTTTCTTACTTCTTTCAATCTAAACAGCAATTGCTGTGAGGATCAGCCCAACTTAACAAATCCATTGACCAATTTTGACAATTTTAGTCTTGATTGAAAACATAAACATTTCCTTAAATATAGAAATGCAAACCTTTGTCAAGGGACTCTTCCTAGGAGAAAAATGTAAACCTGTTATGCCTTTTTACCACATAAACTACCTTGTCTCTTTGCATTAAGTAATTAATCGATGCTCTTTATAAATGGAAGCATAGTAGCTTTTACTGTTCCAAGACACTTAAGGATTAGAAATTACTATATCTTAGTAAAATATCAAGAAACACTGAAATCATTTGCGTTTGTGTGTATGCGCACACACACACGTGTGCTCACACACACAAACACACACATACACACAAGTTAATTTCCATTTGTCCACTGGGGCCTATTCTGTGTTTGTAGGCAAATTGGGAGTATATTTTGTAGTTGTCTCAGTTTCATTGCCCTGTTTTGTCACAGTTAGAATGACCCTCATTCACACTACTGTGAATTTTCTTTTCCTGGTCTTCCTTCCTCACACCCTTATTTAGTCATCACTAAACATAGCCTATTCTTCTGAAGCATTTGAGTGTATTAATTTTTGATATTTTAAATGGTTTAATCTGTCAAAGGATGGGTTCTTAAATTTTTTTTCATCTGGCCATTAGCAGAATAATTAGAAAAGCTTGAGCAGTGCTAGACCCTTATTTCATCCAATCTTTCAAGTTTACAGACTTAATGAAAAAGTAGTATTTCATAGAGGCAATCTCAGTTTAACCTTGGGGAGAGGTTTTTCAGCCAATTAGTCAGACTCTACTTGTCATGCATGGAATCTTATTTACTTTTCTTCTTCCTCTTTCCCAAGCCTCCTCTCCCCCTTCTTCTCCTCCTCCTGCTCCTTCTTTTTCTCCTCCTCCTTTTTTTTTTTTTTTTGGGTGTGTGTATGTGTGTGTGTGTGTGTGTA
Source organism: Murina feae (assembly GCA_004026665.1). Lineage (NCBI taxonomy): Eukaryota > Metazoa > Chordata > Mammalia > Chiroptera > Vespertilionidae > Murina > Murina feae. The sequence continues at coordinate 14,574 of PVJC01029408.1, forward strand.
GATAATCTTGAGGAAGACTCCTGACTAATCTTTTGTTGCTTGAATCTCTGGTTCCTATCTTGCTCTGTTTTTTCTAACTTTGCTCTGCTTCCTGGGACATCTAGGTACTAGAAAGTCTTCTTACCCGTAGAGATCATTGTGCTGTCTCAGTTTTAATTTGTGCCTTAGTTAATGCTTTTCCCATATTCATTTAAATGCTTTATGAGTTTCTGTTCTCTGAAGCATAGATCTTATCTGTTTGCTTGAATGACACATTGCAAATATTTAATGTTACATATTTATGAGGACCTTCTGAATTATTTTATTACCCTTTTGGATATACTTATCAGGTCTTAATTGATGTTAAGGCTCAGCAATCCATTAAGTCAGTCAATTCAAATTCAGGCTGTAACTAGGATTCTTATGGCTCTACCTCCAAGTGTTTAACATAGCTGAATCAAACAGCTCCTCTCCTAGGTGTGCTTCTTTTAAAGCAGTGTTTGGGACCCTCTGACCTTTTGAAATCATTGTTATCATAAAAACATGGAATATACCTGGTAGGGGGAGCTGCTCCAGGTCATATCCATTTTCAAGATTGGGTCATCATGCTGCTAATTGCACTTGAGACCTTATCTCTTAAGAATTAGCAGATAACCTCATTCTAAATATTTAGTTAAATTATGCACCAGCCATATGCATCACTGAAAATAATGATAGCAAACACTTATATAGCACCTATTTGGCATATACATGTTTTTATATGAAGGAAGGTAGTATGTCATAATCTTAATTTTGCAGATGATGAAATTAAGGTGCAGAGAATTTATATACCTTGAATGCATTCACACTATAGCAAGTGTGGGGGCAAGAACAGACTAAGGCATTCTGACTCAAAAGATTGCTGTACCAACTTCACTATCCTATCCTGACCTCCACCCCTTTTTGCTGTGTGTGTGTGTGTGTGTGTGTGTGTATAAGTCAGAGAAATCTGGAGGAATTTCATTGCTTTATCTTTGATTTTGGATTTCTTTTTCATGAGCTTGAGCAGTGGATGTTAGTGATTTTGATGAGTTGTAGGAAATAACAGGTGCCATAATCAATTGAGCTATTAAAGTTCCTGTCCTCTCACTCATCAAAATTTTAGCCCATTCACACAGTGCTTGCATTTGAGAATATCAGCATCTTAATGATGAAATGGAATGTTCAAGGTCAATTCCATTTGATATTTATTAATCATCTCCTGTGTGCAGTCCCATCTGACGCATGGTACTCATAAAAAGGTAAATAAAATACATCTTTGAACTGGGTGGGACAAGGCAAGTGGGACAAGGTAAATCTTATCCTTATGTAAATATTTCAATAATAAATACTTACACAAGTAACTACCCCTGAAGTCCTGTGAACAGCATGAGAATTAGGGGATGGCTTAGAAATGGTAGCGAATTAGCACATACTGTCTTTGAGGAAGTTGCTTTACAGCTAAGTTGGGAAAATGGAATTTATTTCAGAGGTATTTGAGGCTAAAATGTGTACATACTGGGGAATGATTTTCAAGATGTGGCTTGCGGTCACAGTGTGAATTTTGTTTATTCCTAGACAGTTGTGGCACTGTAAATGGAAAAGATCTCCATTTGAGAGTCATTCTTAGAACTCATAGGACTTGGCAGCTGATAGAATGACAAAGGTCTGGGTGGTGGAGGAGGGGTCAAGGATGATGTCAAGCTTTTAAGTCAAGGAGACTTTGGAGAAGTATAAGATAGTGTGGATGGAAATCAAAAGAATTATTGTGAGACTTAGCATAAACATGTTTTAGTACCTCAGTTTTTGAGAATCTGGGTTGTATGATGTTACTGTATATGGATGTGTATTTAAGGAGAGAGGACCACTCCCACAGGCATTGTGGAGAAAATACCAATCAATAACAACAGCTTTGTTTTGTAGTATTTTTTTTAATGTCTAAATGAGGTATTCTAAGAATCACTTACTCAGTCTTAAGTGGCTTGAAAATAAGGGAGAGAAGTTGTAAGCATGTTGGCACTGGGTTTATAGTACTAGAAGTCCATTTCATTACTGAAACTGTTCTTGGTTTGATGGAGGACCCCTAGGTCTCTGGATCCCTCTAGTCCAGGACTGTGGGTTTTCAGTGCATCTGCTCAGGGCATCAGTTGATTTTTCAGGAGTAATGGGTGGTCTATATTGCACAGTCCTGTCTTCCATATATAGGTGGCATGGAATATACCTTTGTCTCTTCCTTCTAGGTGTTCTCCATGATGGCATGAATCCTGTTTGCTTGGGATGGCTGTTGAATTTTAACTCGTGACACTGTGCCTGGTACATGGTAGACACCTTATGTTAATGTGAGCCTTATGTTAATATGAGCATTTTATATTAGTTACACCTGGTAGACATGAAAAATATAAGTGACGTGATGATTTGTTCCCAAAGTCTGTGGCAGATTAAGTTTTCAGAGACATGACATTTCTGAATGCTGTTTATTAGGGAAAATTTAAATTAATGAACCTATATAGCTTGTTTGCCATTTGTATATTTTAATATATTATATCTGTAGTTGAGTTCTTTTATCCAGAATGTCTGTTTAACACCACACCCAGTTTTTGACATTCATGTTTTTTTCTTTCTTTTCCCCAGCAAGAAGAAGTTTTTCTTGGCCCTTAATATACTTAAGAATATATTTTAGATGAGCTTATAAAGTTCCACAAAACATCAGATAAATAGTACTTTTTTGATTCTTATTGGGACTGCATTGAATTCATATGCCTTCTTTTTTTGTAGATAAATGACATTTCAAAAATAAATACTTTTAGTCTTATAACTTGGTATCCCTAGTCATTTATATAGGGCTGTTTAATATTTCTTGATAAATTTTTAGGTCAAATGTATTTAACAGGAACACAAGAAAATTCCATAACATAGTAAGTCATGTTAATTTTGCTTTAACATCCTTTTTTCTAGTTTTATTGAGATGTAAATGACCTATAATCACAGTATAAGTTTAAGATGCCCAGCATAATGGTTTGACTTAGATATACTGTGAAATGATTACTGCCTTAAGTTTAATTAGCACCCTCCTTGATACAGGAACAATAAAAATAGCAGAAAAAAGAAAAGAAAGGATTTTTTTTTTCTTGTAATGGGAACTCTTAGGACTTACTCTCATGAGTTTGGTTTATGAACAAACCATAGTACATAATTTCTACAATGACAACTGAAAGGAATTATTTTATATTGAATTTTTGGATGACAGGTCACAGAGGAAAGGTTTGGGGCATTACAGGGTGTTGCTATGTGTAAATCAAGTCTTGTGTAGTCAGCATTGCCATCTTTGCCTCTGCCCTCTTGAGTTCAGTGACTGTCCCTGCTGAGGCTAAGAAATCTGTAGAATTTCCATCTGTATCTTAATTGTATTAATTTTTGAAACCTAACCTGGGTTCTTTATTTTTTATTTTCTCCTATTTCCAAAAGCATATTTTTGTAATAAAGTCTTAGTAAGTCCATAGTACAATACTGGCATTATTCCCTTATTTTTAAAATTTTCAGAATTGTGTTTTCTGATGTAGCATTTTCCAGATATAATCCTATATAATAAAAAGCTAATATGCAAATCGGCTGAATGGTGGAATGATTGGTAACTGTGACACACACTGACCACCAGGGGGCAGATGCTCAATGCAGGAGCTTCCCCATGGTGTTCAGTGCGCTCCCACAGGGGGAACGCTGCTCAACCAGAAGACCCAAGCTGGGCTCATGGCTGGCGAGTGCCCATAGAAGCACTAAGGATGTCCGACTGCCGGCTTAGGCCTGCTCCCTGCAATCCGACATCACCCGAGGGTTCCCAGACTGCGAGAGTGCTCAAGCTGGGCTAAGGGACACCACCCCACCCTCCCCCTCCCCCAGTGCATGAATTTTGTGCACTGGGCCCCTAGTATTAGAAATATGAGGGAATCCAAAGATCTGATTAAGTCAGCTTGGCGAAGAGACTAAGTTGAAAGTAAAGTATTGAGATATTATTAATTGAAAGTTAAGCAAAATCAAGGAGAAAGTTCTCTTAAATAAAAGATCATATTAAGTTAAAACAAAATTGTTGCTTTTACAAAACTTTTCCAGGAAAGTACATAACATGTAAGTGAATCTATATTGTATTTGGAAAAATAGTGATCTCTTTTCTAGGTTAATGTTCTTTTATTAGTTATGGATGTTTAACTTCTAATAATACAAAGTAGGTGGTTCCCACCCCCCCCCCACACACACCCTGGGAGGTTATCACCCCTCAGTTTTATATGTTTTAAAGTCAGCTGTAAATTTAGCTTGAATACTTTTGATAACATTTTTGAAGGCATATGTCAAAAAGAAATTTAAAAGTAACATTGAGATTTTTAAGCCAACCACTGTGATGCCTCTTTTGTGAAAGAAATTAGCTTATGTTAACTGAACATTTGTTTGCCCTTAAGTTAGAAATACATTCAGCAGAAACTTTTCTCCAGAATTGAGATTTTTAATGTTAATATGAGCATTTTATATTAGTTACACATAACCATTTATTTTTGGAATAGAATGGTGATTAGAAATACATTTGCTTTCATGTCAAATTAAACTATGAAATGGGCCAACTGCAGCTCTTCCCAGGCCTTCTCCATTTAATGTACGATTGAACCTTCTTTCCCTCCACTCACTATTGTGGTGGATGACTAAGCTGGGAGTTCCTCAAGATCAAAGATATATCATTTTTTGTCTATAGGACCAGCATGTAGAGCAGTGCCAGTCAAGTCAGCACTGTGAGTTTAAGAAATATTGATTGACTGACTAAATGTGTGTGTGTGTGTGTGTGTGTATGTATGTTTAGCAAATAGTTTTTGCAACTGATGGGTTTTCTTTCTGAATAATTACAATTTCATTGGAAATCGCCTCCCACCCAATACAGGTTTCATAAGCCTGTATCCCTTTACCTAATTTCCCCTCAGTAGTAACATCATCGTGCATGACTGTAGTACAGTATCAAAACCAAGACACTGGCACAATTTGCAGAGCTTATGCAGAGAGCACCATTTTTACATGTACTCATTTGTGTGTGTTTATTTCCATGCAATTCTGTAATATGTAACCATGACCACAATGAAGATATATATGGAATGGTTTTGTCCCCACAAGGCTTTCTTATGCTACCTTTTATTGTGTACCCCCTTCCAATTTGTAATAGTGCTGATTTTGTGCTTTGCATTTGCTTATGCATTAACTATGGCTTACAAAAGAATTATGTTTTTGTTCCAGAAAAGAGAGAGTCAAGATAGAATTACCGCTATTTCACCATCAATAGGTTATCCCGTGCCCATGACTAGTTTAAATACTTTCTGTTTTAAAGAAACATGTTAGCCCTAACCGGTTTGGCTCAGTGGGTAGAAAGTTGACCTGCGGACTGAAGGGTCCCGGGTTCGATTCCGGTCAAGGGCATGTACCTTGGTTTCGGGTACATCCCCAGTAGGGGGTATGCAGAAGGCAGCTGATTGATGTTTCTCTCTCATTGATGTTTCTAACTCTCTATCCCTCTCCCTTCCTCTCTGTAAAAAAATAAATAAAGTATATTAAAAAAAATAAAGATCTTAAAGTTGGTTTCCCCAAAGTTATGAATTGTCAACATTATCATAATGGGAGTTCACTCCCATTAATCAGAACTTACAGATCACAGGATATGTTCATGTTATTCAGAAAAATGCATGAGGTTGCTAGACATAAACTGAATGCTAAAAATAGGGGATCCACTGTACTAGTATTAATGAGTTAGATATTGACACATATATCTTAGAAAATGATCTTATGAGCAAAACTTTGATGCAGTCTTCAGTTCAGTGAATTGGTGAATCCAGTGGGTCTTCATGATCGTGAGGATGGATACCTTGTATATAATTGAAGCTGTAAAGATGTGTTTATGCAGCAGGCCCAGCATGTCTCAATGTGTGCCTGCATGTATTGACAAGGAATCCATTCCTTGGAGTGAATACTGCAGGCTGCATGGAAGATGGAACCACCATCCTATAAAATAAAAGGGAAATATGCAAATCAACCAAATGGCAGAACAACCAGTTGCTGTGATGTGCAATAACCATCAGAGGGTGGATGCTGCTCAGCCACAAGGCTGGGCTGAAGGTGGGAGCCTTTCCCACCTCCATGGCAGTTCTAAGGGTGTCGAACTGCAGCTTAGGCCCACTCCCTGGACATCCCTTGAGGGCTCCAGGACTACTAAAGGGCACAGCCTGGGCTGAGGAGATCCTCCCCCGCCAAGTTCATGAATGTCATGCACGGGGTCTCTAGTGTTTATATAAGAAAGGAGGAAACTTTTGATATATATGGGTGGAGGGTGAGGAATAGGTGCTGTGCAAAGGTTTTTGGGTGTTTTTTTAAAATAGTTGGGACTTTTGAAAATGAACAACTTGTACTCTCAACAGAGATAAAAATAGCATGACAGAGTTAACACTTGGGCTATACATTAATTAACATGAGATCTGTCTTGGCATGACAGAGAAGGCACTGTCTCGGCCTCTCCCCTCACTTACTTATTCTTTCACATTTTATAAAGTAATGGGAGCCTCTTAGGAAGTTCATCATTGGGAGTGAGAGAACCTTCTGCTGAGTCTGCTTCTCACTTTGCTTCCTTCCCTGCCTCCTCCTGCCCAGCCCCGGGACCCCTGCTGGCTGCAGTAAGCATGAAAAGCCTGTTTTGTAAAGAAAAGCCTCCAGGCAACACACCCCAGGCCTTGGGATAAAATATATATATATTGCCACCTTCTCAGTTTTAAAAACCTTGAGTCCACCTTGAGAACACTGTGTGCCTGTTGGGCATGTTCTTGTGTGTGCACTTTGAGCAGATCTGGGAGCCTGCTGGTGAGCGCAGGGACAACATGTCTGGGTTAGTGTCATGCAGGGCTTTTAAAAATAGCTTGTTTTTCATTTTTTGGAACATAACCTCCTCGTTCTGGTTTATTAACAATCAATTTTTAGCTCTTATATTTGGTACTGTGGGAAGTTACAAAAGGCTTTATCTTGGAAGAATTAACAATCACTTAAGACTTATCTGCAAGTGGTAGAGAAAGTGATTCACAAGTAATCTATATATATAAAATAAATATGCTAAATGTCCCTCCTACCATCCAACTGGTCACTATGATGTGCACTGATTACCATGGGGCAGACGCTCAACACAGGAGCTGCCATGATGTGCACTGGCCATCTAAACTAATAAAAGCGAAATATTAAAATTAACCGTTTCTCCGAGACAGGGTAAGCCACGCCCACCAGCCAATCAGAGCGGCTGTATGCAAATTAGCCCAGCCAACATGGCGGCC
>PVJC01029409.1:0-21900 GCA_004026665.1 Murina feae
TTGTATGCATGCATATAAGCCTAATCAATGGACACAGACACCAGGGTGTGAGGGCATGAGTAGGGGGGGCAATGGGGGGATAAGGACATATATATAAGACCTTAATCAATAAAGAAAACAAACAAAAAAGGGAGGGGACAGGAAGAGAGAAAGAGATGAGAGAGAGAGAGAGAGAGAGAGAGAGAGAGAGAGAGAGAGAAGGAGGGAGAGAAGGGGAGGGGAGGGGAGGATAGGGGAGGGGAGGAGAGACGAAACACATTAGGAAAGTAAAGACAATTTAACCAAAGAGTCAGAGAACTTTCAGATGAAAGAGAGTACTAAACACATATGGTTTACTGGTTTGCTGGTTAATTTGGAGTGTTCAATGGAGAATGCTTGAGTATGAGTCAGCTCTGGCTGCCATAACAAAATACCACAGACTGGGTGTCATTTCCTCACAGATCTGAAGGCTGAAGTCCAAGATCAAGGTGCTATCAGGGCTGGTTTAAGGTGGCTTTCAGATGACCACCTGCTCAGTGTCCTCACATGGCCTTTCCTCTGTGCTCCCGTGGAATGAGAGTGATTTCTGTGCCTCCTCCTCTTTTTACAAGGACACCTGTCCTTTTGGATGAGGACCCACCCTTATGACCTCATTTAACCTTAATTCCTTGAATGCCTTTCCCAGTAAGTGGCACTTCAGTTAGGACTTGGACGTATAAATTTGGGGGAGGGAGGGAGAGGGGCACAATTCGTTCCATAACAGCATGCTTTTCTAACCCTAGCCGTTGGCTTAGTGGATAAAGCATCAGCCTGCAGACTGAAGGGTCCCAGGTTCGATTCCAGTCAAGGGCACATGCCCAGGCTGTGGGCTCAATCCCCAGTGAGGGGCATGCAGTAGATGGCCAATCAATGGTTCTCTCTCATCATTGATGTTTCTACCTCTCTCTCCCTCTCTGAAATCAATTATACACACACACACACACACACACATATACACACACATAGAGAGAGCATGCTTTTCTAGAAAAACAAAATTACCAAAACAAGTAGAAAACCATGAAACCAACTTGGAAATGGACATATAACTATTTCCCAAGAGGGTGGGGGACAGAGAGTTTAGTAAAGAATTTCTTCCAAACTTCCAAAGAACCTTGCTAGGCTCTTCAAGTCGAGCAGAAAACAGAAAGAATGCATCCCAACTCCTTTTCACACCTAGCAGGGCCGCAACACATAAACCTGACAAGCAACCCAGAGGGCTCTCAATCTGGTATCACAAGGTCCTCCGGTCCATTTGGAGAAGCACTGCACAACACAGACGGAAGATTTCAAAATAAGGTCTTCAAATCAAGGGGCCAGCGGGAGCCCACATGGGTGGAGACCAGGGCAGCCTGAACAAGAAGCAGCCCATGGAAGGCTGCGTGGGGACGCCCAGGGCCAGAACTCAGGTGCTCAGAGGGGCCACCCAGGCTGTCCACACCTGTCTGCTGCACAAGCAAGGAGACACAAGGAGCCAGAAAGGGAGTGGACACCCCACCCGTGCCACGTACACGCTGCGCGAGTTCGGCAGCCTGGGATAGACGTTCCCAGGGCCAGGGCCAAGGGCACAGAGGCACTGTACCTGCTGATGCTGCGAGGCAGGCCAGCTCAGTTCAGTATAAGAAACCTGACAGTGGACCTCCTGCAAGGTAGGGGGCGCCCTGTCACTAGACATCCTCTAGGGCTGCTTTGGAGCAGGCAGCAGCACAGGCCTTGATGTGAGGAGTCTCTCCAAGCTTGAAGGATTCAGACTCATGGAGACTCTAAGCCTCCTATGGCTCCATCCCGAATGCTAACTGCTGGCTTGGCTGGCCAGGACACGCTCTTTCATGTCCAGAAAGCATGTCTCTGACCTTCTCCCATCCATGCCTGCAACGCCACCTGTCGGCAGCAACCCTCAGGATGATCAGTGTGGGAGGAGAGCGAGCGGAAGGCGGACCTGACCTCGCTTGCATTATTGGTCATGTATGTGCAGACAGGTTTGTCTGCATCCCTCTCTCCCTTGGTTGCCATGGTGAGCGACCTGTCAGGTCCCAGGCTCGGAGCAGACACGGGAGAAGGCTGCAGGCTTGAGGTCCATTCGAGATGCCCATTAGAAGCATGAACAAGCTGGGCCTTCCCTCTCTCCCTAATGGACTGCATGTGGGCCTGTTGCACTAATGGGTGCTTAGCCACAAAGAAACAGTCAACTGCTAATGCCCTGTTCCTTCCTAGGTGGATTTTAAGGACTAATGAAGTGCTTTCATTATCCTCATTCGCAGACTTACAAATGCCTGGGTTACTGAGCCTGGTCATGAGCATGAGAAAGGGTATGGGACTGGCATACAAAAGCATCATCCGTGTTGCCCACAAACAGCATGCTTGTAAGAGCAGATGCTGAACCCCCTGTGAACTCCCGGGAGAGCCGGGGTCACTGTGCCTTCAATGCTGGGTCACTCTCTGGCACATAAATGGTGTGGAAGTTACTATTTACCAAGTGTAGCAGGAGACAGCCCTGGGTGGGTGGGTGGTGGGGGTACAGAAAGCATGACTCCATGTGCCTCTCATTCCTCCGGAGACAGCGTGGTTGGAGACACTAGAGTTCCCACAGTCCAGAGCCCTGCCAGAGCCCAAGTCCCCAGTGAGCAGTGACCAAGCCATTTATCCCCCACTCTAGGCTAAGATCTCACTCGGGTCTTCTCCCTCAAGGAGGGAGTACGTTGTACTTGTGGGAGAAAGGGAAATGAATACTGGTGACTTGGACGTTCTTAGGACTCTTGACCAAGTTCCTATCCCCCTCTTTCTGCACACGTTGACAGGACTGTACTTCTGGACCCTTGAAGTTAAATGTAGCCAAGGGACTTTCTCTGGACACTGAAATGTCAGTGAAAGTTACATCTATTATTTCAGGGGAAATTAAAGAATAAGGTAAGAAGCAATATTTGAAGAGACAATGGCTGAGTATTTTCCAAAACTAATGGAAGACACAAAGCCACAGATTCAAGAGTTAGACAAACAAAAGGAAGAATAAAAAGGAATTCACCGTTCAACATCAGAGCGACACTATAGGAAAACCAAAGATGGAGAAAAATTATTTAAAACAGATGTATGAAAAGAAATAGTTTGGTTACCTTAAATAGAAGTTAGGTACCAGTGGAATTTTGGATTCTTAGCCACAAAGTGGAAGTTAGAAGAAACTGAACTTGGCTTCAATATGAAGAAAGAACACAACTATATGCAGCACAAATGTCTTTTACGAATGAGGGAGGAATAAAGACATCGTCAGACAAACAAAATCAAAATAAAAGGTAAATTTCTAGCAGAAACAACATTCTCCTGAATGCCCCCTCATGGGAGGTCTGAGACACAAGCAAAGGGGAGTAAACATGAGAACAAGTGGAAACAAACTTTGCCGATGCAACATGACAAGAGCAAGAGTCTTGTCAAATTTTTAAACTTAGGCTTAAAATACGTATGGAATTACAGTTGTGAGAATGTGATAGAACTTATTCTTGTATTGTTATTTATTATTTACCTATAAAAACCTACTCTTGCCCACCCCTATACAAGGAATAGTAACATCAGGAGAGTTAATGAAGAAAAAGCCCTTTATATCAATAATCATATAAATGTAAAAGAATTTAGCACCTATTTAAAAACATTCATCTTTCAAATAAAATAGAGAACCAAGATGGCGGCATGAGGTATATACCTAAATGCGCAGCCTCCACACCTACATTATAGAAATACAACTATACAGATAAACGGCCATTCTCCAGAACCAAAGGAGGGGAAGCTTTACATCTAGAAGGCAAGAGGAGTGTTTTGAGACTGAATAGAAGCTCCCGGCGCCCAAACTGAAAGGTATGGACGCGCGAAACGGAGGCGGCGGCGCGGCGGTGCAGATGAAAGGGTGGCAGCGGCGATCGGGTCCACAGTTTGGAAGATTATAAACCCCCAGGTCGCACTGAATGCGATGCGGGCTGTAGGGCAACAGGGTGGCGGAAGACCAGTGGCGTTCTAGCAGTGCTATTAGCAGCTATCACTGACATGGAGATTCGGGGACTGAGAATCGTGCGCAGACCCCAGGGCTTGGAGACGCCAAACCCGGTAGAAACTGTGGCATCAGCAGAGGGGACGCCATTGTGAGTCACTCCACCTCCGGTGATTCTGAGACCCTGCCCCCCCCCCACCTACAACCCCGCCCAAGTTGTGTGCCTGCCTGCCTGCAGCATAACCTAAGGGTCTGCAGCTGAGACAGAACTCCAATAGATCCAAATTCCAAATAACGAGGAGAAAGGCCTGCAGGTCATTTCCCCCCAGTGATACCTCCCAATGATAACTACAACAAGACTGTGCACCCAGCCTTCAGAAGTGTACAACAAGAGTGTCCACCACAGGTGACTGGGGAGGCTGAATCACTGGGCCCTATATAGGACACCTATCACAGAAAGCCAAAATGCGGAGACTAAGAAACAGGTCACAAAAGACAGAAATGGAGGAACGCAAACGACTGGATATAGAGTTCAAAACCATGGTTATTAGGTTTTTCAAGAAGTTTCTAGAGACTGCTGATAAATTTAGTGAGAATCTCAAGGATATGAAAAAGAACCAGCTAGAAATTAAGCATACACTGACTGAAATAAAAGATAATATACAGAGATCCAACAGCAGAAATGAAATATGAAGAAGCAAAACCCACCCAGCCAAAAAAGCCAAAACAAACAAACAAACAAAAAATCAAAAAGTATGAAGATAGTGTAAGGAGTCTCTGGGACAACTTCAAGCGTACCAACATCAGAATTATAGGGGTGTCAGAAGAAGAGAAAGAGCAAGATATTGAAAACCTATTTGAAGAAATAATGACAGCCCTAACTGGTTTGGCTCAGTGGATAGAGCATCGGCCTGTGGACTGAAAGGTTCCAGGTTCGATTCTGGTCAAGGGCATATACCTTGGTTGTGGGCACATCCCCAGTGGGAGGTATGCAGGAGGCAGCTGATCGATGTTTCTCTCTCATTGATGTTTCTAACTCTCTATCTCTCTCCCTTCCTCTCTGTAAAAATCAATAAAAAAATTTTAAAAAAAGAAATGACAGAAAACTTCCCCCACCTGGTGAAAGAAATAGACTTCCAAGTCCAGGAAGCGCAGAGAACTCCAAACAAAAAGAACCTAAGAAGAACCACACCAAGACACATCATTATTAAAATGCCAAGAGCAAAAGACAAGGAGATAATCTTAAAAGCTGCAAGAGAAAAGCAGTTAGTTACTTACAAGGGAGTACCCATACGACTGTCAGCTGATTTCTCAACAGAAACTTTGCAGGCCAGAAGGGAGTGGCAAGAAATATTCAAAGTGATGAATAGCAAGAACCTACAGCCAAAACTACTTTACCCAGCAAGGCTATCGTTCAGAATTGAAGGTCAGATAAAGAGCTTCACAGACAAAAAAAAAGCTAAAGGAGTTCATCACCACCCAACCAGTATTATATGAAATGCTGAAAGGTATCCTTTGAGAATGAGGAAGAAGAAAAAGGAAAGTAAAAATTATGAACAACAAATACATATCTATCAACGAGTGAACCTAAAAGTCAAGTGAATAAAAAATCTGATGAACAGAATAAACTGGTGAATAGAATAGAATCAGAGGCATAGAAAGGGAGTGGACGGACAATTTTCGGGGGTAAAGGTGTTGGAGGTGCGGGAAGAGAATGGACAATGATCGTACACCTATGGATGAGGACACCGGGAGGGTGGGGACAGAGGATGGGGTGGGAAATGGGAGGAGGGGAGCTATGGGGGGAAAAAAGAGGAACAACTGTAATAATCTGAACAATAAAGATAAAAAAAATACATGTCCATTCTGATCAATACTAACCAATACTTTTAAGCCAGAGATAGTAGTGAATATGTGAAGCATGTCACTATGACCCATTCTGTGTTCATAACAGACTTAACTAATCAATCACAGCACTCTTTCCTGAGCCTTGACAGTACCCTCAGAATGCTCCTCAACACAACGCTCCAGGTTGTCACTCCATAAGCGAAGTCTGCACTCTCTTGACAGAGCCCCCTAGAGGCAGGGTCCCCACTTGGCCTACTGTCCCCTCATGGCAATTCGAGGTATTTCAAGAGTAAGGAAATGCAGGGACTCAAGAAAAACTCCTGCCTGGAGGTGGGGGCAGAGGGGAAAGGCGAGACCAAGAAAGAGAGGAGTGTCTATTCTAGATCCCTGAGTTGGATCTCAGCCACCTGTCCCCTCCTCAGTCCTCATTCCTAGCCTCTGCTGGGCCTGACTCCAGAAAACATCTGCTGGTGGACACACAGGGACCATCATAAAAACACTTGTTAACAGTGACAGTGACCACAGCAAGCGAGTGCTGGGCTGGGTGCCAGGGACTGAATGGCAAAGGAGAGCTGGCAAGTGGACTGGGTGAAGGCAGCCCCAGCAGCCGCAGGCGGCAGGACAGCTTTCCAAGTTTACGCAGGGTTCCTGGCAGCGCAGAGCCTAGCAGAAAAGCTGTGTCCTAGGACAGCGGGACTCTGGCATGGCAGAGGGAGGAGAGAGGGGAGCTACACTGGGGCCAGGTCCCCTACAGGTAGTATTTTTAGATGTCCTTCCCACAACACTAAGGGGCAAGTCTTTTTATTGCCAATATTCAGAGGTGAAGCGCGCCTTGCTCTGGCAGGTGGCTCAGTTATAGTTGGATGGCTTCTCACCAAAAGGTTTGAGGGTTCGATTCCCAGTCAGAGCACATATTGAGGTTATGGGTTCAATCCTGGGTCAGGGAACACCCAAGAATCAGCCAACAAATGCACCAATAAGTAGAAACAACAAATCAATGTTTCTCATACAAATAACAATTTAAAACACAAACAGGCAAAACAAACCTGTGGTGTCGGACGTTAGGATGATGGCTAACGGACAGGGTGCAGAGGGGCCCTCTGGGGAGCTGGTCGTGTTCTATTTCTCGGCCTGGGTTCTGATAACATGTGCCCACTTTGTGGGCATTCAGCCAGCTGTTGTTCACTTGGGATGTTGCACTTTCATGAAAAGCCGTTAAGAACTGACCCTGTACCTGAAGCTTATCCTCCTGCACCACACTGCTTCCCTGGCTGGAAACTACAAAGGACTCCAGGGCAGCCTTCAAGTTCAACACTGACTTGGTCACCTATTACGTAACTTCTGTTCAGAGCACCCAGCGGAAGCGTGGACACTAATCCTTCGCAGGGTTTATTGTTTATAAGAAAGGAAGGAGAAAGCTTTTGTGATAACATCTTTGGTGATAACCGTATTTTCTGAGCCCCGAGTATGTTCGCGCCAATCCCTTCGACTCTCAAAGGTTAAGGATTCTCCCCACTTCACAGCTGAGGACTCCCAGGCTCACAGCAGGAGACACGCAACTAGAGGTGGCCAAGCCGGGTTCACACGTGTGTGATCCAAAGGCAGAGCTGTATCCACAGCTGCCAGGAGAGCCATGGAGAGTTACCAGGCGTCCTGGGGAACAATCAAGACATAGGCATCATCGCAATGGCTCTGGATTCCAGAATCTTTCACCCGCCTTATCCCAGCAATGGAGCTGGCTGCTGAGTGAAAGTCACTTCTCCCATCTGTGGAGGTGTTCAAAGGTCAGACAACTGCTTACTGAGGATGCTGAAGAGGGAGCCTTAAAATCGGATAAAAGGACCTACCTGCAAGGCCTTCATTAAGTAGCTATGGCCCACTTCACTTACTGCTGCAAACACACCAACGACCACAAGGTGGTGAAAGAGTAGCACCATCATTGCAAGGAAAAAGGTAATTTTATTCAAGAACACACACCGACAGGGTGAGAAGAAACGCACAGGCTATGCCCGGTCCAAGGCAGGGGTCTGAGATGAGGCCAGGCCCAACCAGAGTGTGGGGCTCCCTGTATATGGGAAGAGGACTGACTCTGTTCTGTTAGCACCAGATACTGCGGCAGGCACAGCTACATGGAGACAGGACAGTGGCGGCCCTGCGTCTCCACCTGAGAGACCTGGGGCGGGGCTGGCAGCAGAAGGCTCCCTGCAGGTGGTCACCTGAGTGGTTCTCAAATTCACAGACCAGCCTGTCCCCCAGCCCCCTGTAAACATGAGAGTGGGCTCGTGACTGCCAAGCACCTCAGGACAAGATGAGGGTCCGAGACGTGTGGCTGGGCTTCAAGCGGCCCAGGAGCTGCCGGGCCTTCTCCTGCATGAAGAGCTGGTCCCTGGTCCCCCCGCAGGCAACCATCTTCCAGGCACTGGTCATCTGGGAGGAGGCAAGAAGGTTACCATCCAGCGGGGGCAGCGCGCTCCCAGGGAACCCTGGTGGAAGTGAGCCTGGTGGGAGGGGTGGGGCCGTTTCTATGACTCTCCCTCAGGAAGCCAATCTCCTTGTGCTCTCTCCAACTTCCTGGGGAAGTCACTCATGCCTCTGCGCATGGAGGCTGGACCACAAGACATGACCACGCCTCTCTGTGGTACCGGCTTCCATGTGAAAACCTAGAGCCATGCAGGCGGGGAGGTGGGGTTCACACGTGCAGATGTTTATATGTGGGAGCAACCAGGGCACCCTCAAGGACAGCCAGGTGCTAAGCAACTAAATACAGACAAGTGAGACCCCTGCCGTGAAAAGGGGACTTGTGTGTGTGTGGGGGGGGGGGTACCAGCACGAGGCTTCTCTGAGGGAGTGGCATCGGGACTGAGAGCTGAAACCTAATTGATCAGGAATCCAGGCAGAGCAAGCCCCCCAGGTGGTGCCACACTTGCAAACAGCACTCACAGGAGCAGGGGCAGGGGTAGGTGCTGGTAGGTGGCTTCTGGGCTTCTGGGCTGCCGCCAGCTTCTCGGGCTTAGCCTGCAGGAAGCCCTGGTTGAGCAGGCTGTTGTCTCCTCTGACCCCTGGCAGGATAAGGCTGGAGGAGCCTGATGCCACATGTGTTGGCTGAAATCAAAACCAAGTGAAAGACTCGGTATTTTGCCAAATGTTTAAAAAATACCCACAGACACATGCCCCAGCACCACATCCTCCTGGGCTGTGGTGACCTGAGGCACAACTTTAGCCTCTAAGCCTGTTTTCTCTTCCAGGTGGGAAGATCATGTAGATGAAGACAGTATTTGCAAAGTGCCTGTTTCGAAGCCCAGCACCCAGGACGTGCTCAATAATGGGTCCTTTTCCAGGAAGCTGGCTCCTCCCCACCAGCATCAGGTGGAGACAAGGGTGCTCTGGTTTCTCCCAGGACCCCAGCCAGTCGGAGCAATGCTGAGTCTCCCAGCACCCCAAGGAGCTGCACCAAACACGCAGGTCTGTCCAGTCTTCCCACTCAGCTTGGCCTTTACCCTCCTCACAGTCTGGTGGGCTCAGAGCCTTTGTCACAGGCAGTGCCTGAGGCGTGGGGCCTTGAGAGATCTCAGAGAGCAAGTGTAGGGCCGGGAGTCAACCCAGGTCCACCGCTCCAAATCCTGTGCTCTTAACCACTTGCCAAACGGTGTTTTCTTCCTGGTAATGATTTTATGTGCCCTACATGATGCCAGCTGCAGGACTGGCTAGAGGGGACCAAGCTCAAACAGAGGTTTCCCCGCAAGGACTGTGGGTATCTGCAAGATCTGCTCAGGAAATCCATTTCATTGTGACCCCCACGCCCCTCACTGCCTCCCACTGGGCGCCCAGGTAAGACAGCTCACCCCATCCCCAGCTTCAAGAGATCAACATTGTGGCATGGTTTCTGGGGACCTCGTCTGTGTGTAGGCAGCAGCCCCCTTCCTGAGGTCGGCCTGGGAACTGGAAAGCACCCAGCCCAGGCTGAGCACCCACCACTTGGCTGTCCTTACGGCCTGTCCTTGACTCTCTGGGGTCACCCCTGTGAGTAAGATCCCAGTGAAGGTATGGGGACCCAGACCCATGGTTTTCACGAGTATTCTAGCAAACTCATAACTAACACTTTCTGCTGAGTAGCACACAGAAGTAACTTCCAAGAACCACCAGATCACTCCACCTGCAGAGTCTGCCCACCCTTCAGGGTCCCAGAGGCAGAGGCCTCCAGGAAGAGCCCCTTCTCCCAGGGCGGAAGAGCCTCCGCAGTTCCCAGTGAGGACAGCGTCTCTCAGCCCCTCACCAAGGACAGGGTCTTGGGCAGGGAGGACATCATCAGCTTCCCGTCCTCATCCACGATGTCAAGAGCCAGGGACTTGCGTACTTTCTTGATGGGGCTCCGCCGCAGCTGGAGGAGGGGAGAAAGGAGGCAGTCAGGGCTGGGGATCCCTCGGGACGGGGGAGGGGGGAACAACAGCGGCCCCACTAAAGACTCCACGCCCACGGCTAGACTTTCCTGCCAGATGCTACAATGGGAGTCAGGACACAAACACCAACAGCCACCCAGACACCCACTCCTCACCCCTGAATGATCCCAGCACAGACTCCCCGTCTCTAACACCCCCCCATCCCAAACAGGCCCCAAAAATAATCATCCAAGTCCCACTAAAACCACCACCCACGGGCAGTAACATGGAGACATAAGCCCCTCTGTTTGGCCCTCTACCAATACCTGTGACAGGGATGCCCAGCCAAACCCCTGCACCTCCCATCCTCAAGTCGGGGGCGGGGGGGGGGGGGGGGGGGGGAGTGTGAGACTCTAATAACAGGGAAAGACCCTGGGACTAACAGCACCCCAACCCCACAGTGTGCTCCAAACAGGAGCAGTCCTGGCTCAGAACCACCGTCCAACACAGAGGAGAGGCCCAGGAAGGTCTGGGGTCAAAAGTTCTCTCTACAATACCCTGTGGCCCCAGCCAGGGGGTCCCCCAGCCTGCCTGCCCACCTTCCCCCACTCACTCCCCATAACCTCCACTTCCCATCTTCCTGCCTCTCCTCAGAGGGAGCCTCTGGGGGGGAAGAGCACAATGGACTCCCGCTATCAGAAAACCACAGGAAGGGCAGCGGGGGAGAGCACCTGCCCGGGCCTCTGCTTCCAGGAGTTCCTGACCAGGGTGCCTGCCAGCTCTCCACCTCACCTGAACTGACCCTGCTACGGCCCAGATGCTGGCCAGCTCCCTCTGAAGGACTCTTGGAAAATTCCTTCTGGGTCCCTCTCTGCCACGTGTACCGAGTCACCAGTGTGTCTCTGCCCACGGAACTCCAAGAGGAAGCAACTATACCCAGGTCTGCACTGCTCCACCCACTGCACCCAGCCTGGACCCACTGCACCCAGCCTGGACCCACTGCACAAGGGACACAACGCTGAAGAGCTAAGGGACAGTTCAAAGAGGAGGGGAGGTTCCCAGACCCCATGGACTCCCCTTGGGCAGTCTCATGGATAACCATTCGGGGGAGCGAGGGTCTGGGGCAGCTCCACTTCCTGACGTCTCACTTTCACCAGTTGTCCCGACGTGCTCCCGACCACCTCTCCTCTCCCTCGGCTCCTGCCACACTGCCCGCCTCGCTCACTCACCCCAGCCTTCCTCTTCTGCTTCTCTGGCCTCACTTGGTCCTCGTTGGTGAGCTCGATGCCGGCCTCGGAGCGCAGCACCTCCTTCAAGTCCTCCTCCAGGTGCGGGGTCTGGGGCTGGGGCAGAGAGAGGGTCAGGTGAGGCTCCAAGGCTGTCAGACACGGGCAGAGCCACGCTCCGGCTGTCCCGGGCAGTGCAGGAAGGCGGTCCAGTGCACACACCATTCACTGTCCTGCCCTGGACAAGCAGACACTGACCTCAACATCTGAGGACCACCATGGGCCGGGAACGCCCCCAGCCGAGTCACCACGGCAGCCCTCACACAGCTGTCATCTCCCACAGGGTAGAAATGGAGGCTCAGAGAGCGAGCTTGGCCCAGGTCACACCACTGTGGAATCAGAACCTGGACACGCTCAAAGCCCCAGTTCTCTCACTCCGTGTTCCACATGAGTGCGGACGCATGGTTCCACTCCCCTTTCTCAAGCCTGGGGCTCAGGCAACCTCTCAGGCAGCAGAGACCAGAGAAAGGAGAGCTCCCAAGCCGAGGGAGGTGCGCTGACACCTCAGAAGTCACCCGGAGCCCCGACACTGTCGTCCTATTGCCCAGGTCAGATTGGCAGATTGGCCCTCCCAAGCCTGTCTGGAGAGCATGCAGATACAGGAGCCAAATCCCCCTCAGACAGGAGAGGGCAGAGCTCACTGCGCCTGGCCTGGGCCCGTTTTTAACTCCCATCAGCTGCACCACAGGACGGGCCACCACAGGCCCCACTGCCAGGCCTTCACGAGGACCCGGCGCGTGAGGGGAGAGAGGTCAGGGGGCCGCTGCAGAACGTTCACAGGCCCAGTGCTGCTCTGCGACCAGCCTTCTCTCACCGTCAACTGCAACGCTGCCGGTCTCAGCCCAGGGTGCCAGCTGTCTTGTCATTAGGAAAGCATGACCATGTGATGACGGGGAGGGGCAGGGGAACTGGCGGTGTGTCCTCACTGCCATCTCCAGCCCACCAGAAGTGGCTTTCCCAGGTTTCGTAAAGAACCAGCAATTAGGCAAAAGGCTTCGGTTAGAGGAATAATTGCCACTTCTCTAAATTAGTCCTAACATCTGAGCAAGTCGTCCTCTGTCCCAGCACCTTCCCGTTTCCTTCCAGCGCGCACAATGTGCTGGACATGTTTAGTTATAATTCATGTGTTCAGTGTCCTCCTCCACCACCACCCCACACTCTGAGCCTCACCAGGATGCTGTGAAGCTGTGGCTCCAACACCAGCCAGTGCTGGCCTGGCACAGAGCAGGTGCTCAGGAAAGGTCTGAGGAACTGATGAGTAACTCAGTTTCCCTGTTTGTAAAATTATGATAGCTGCAACTTTCCAGGGTGCTGAAAGAACCCAATGAGACCCGAGAGGGCTCTGTGAACTGCAAATGGCTGGACAAACCCGGGAGA
The DNA here is from genome assembly GCA_004026665.1 of Murina feae. Lineage (NCBI taxonomy): Eukaryota > Metazoa > Chordata > Mammalia > Chiroptera > Vespertilionidae > Murina > Murina feae. The sequence continues at coordinate 12,876 of PVJC01029409.1, forward strand.
CCACACGCGCAGACCTGCCCATGCCACATACCAGAGGCTTTAGTGGTCCGTACTTCTCCAGAGCGTTCTTGAACGGGGTCGGTGTGTGGGGAGTATTGTCCATGGAGTACTTCTGATCTGGGGTTACAAACCTGCCGGGGCCAGGAAGGAGGCTGAGTGACAGGGTTGAGGACACTCACCAGATGCTCTCCCAGACCCCCTCCACCTGGACCTCCGGCCTTGGCAACAGGGAGGAAACCTGCACACAGGCTCTTGACCTCTGGCTCTGGCCCACCCCACTCCCAACCCGAGAGGGTCTTAATCAGGGATGAAAGGAAGGAGCCATCCCCAGAGACAGGACATAGGCTAAGAGACAGGTGGGTAAAAGAATGGCCGAGGATGCTGCTTGGTCATCTGTCTACAATGAGGACTTTCCATGAAACACAGAAGGCTGTGGCCAGCAAGAAAAGGGCAGGGGGAAGGAGGGAACCTGGAGGCCGTGTGCCTCCCGCACCTCTCCGGAGATCCAGTGGCACAGCATCATTAAGGAAAGGCCGGGCAGATGCCAGGTGTGCAATGGTGAGGCCAACGCACATGCTGAACTTACCGTCTTCCCGTCTCCTCAGAATGTCCACAGTGGGGACAACACGTGGAGGGAAAGCTTTAGCAGAGGGAAACCTAGGCAGGGTCGGTCCACAGGCAGAAACACTAGGACGCTTCTAGCACATGTGGCCCCACCAGTGTGGGATTTCTGCCTGCGAAGGAGAAGCCTGCTGGGGAAGGGACAGAAGAGGCACCTCACGGCCCGGCAGCCGGTTGTGGGCAAACCTCAGCAGATGGCATGTGCCAGACTCCACCTGCAGGAGGCCTGTGTGACCTTAGTCAACAGGAGGCATCGCCACAGCTGACTCCCTGGGGCAGGTCCAAGGACGCGAGAAACCCCAGATTGTAGTGGCCAATCCTAGAGCCGGCTGCCGCTCCAGCCACTTCCCTGGGCCTGCCAGCCATTCCACAGGGAGGTAAAAAGCTAGAAGAATACAAACCATTCATTTCTTCCTTCCTTGAGACTGAGAGATTGCACAGGGTTCACCCAATCGGTTCCCATATCCTTGTTACATTCCACCCCAGATACACAGAGAGCCCTCTGTAAGGATGAGCAGACAGATCAGCGCCGGTCAAAAGGAAACACCTCACAGTTCAAACCACAGTTCAAAGGAATGAATCTGAGACATGGCCCCAACATCTATGTGAGACACGGAACTTTTACAGCAAACGTGAGAATTCTAGAACCTCTTGAGGTCACCGTATCAGCAAGAACGGACAGGACAAGCCTGTTAGAGAACTGAGGGAGGCTGACTGAAAAGGGAACACATATGATGGCTTGGAGATGGGAGAAATGCAATTCTGAAAGCCAGAGGACCTGGCAGATGGGAAACAGCAGAAAACGGGGAGGGCTGTCACCCAGAAGTCTATACCCAGCAAAAATAGCTTTCAAAAATTAAGGCAACTTTTCAGCTCCACACAAGTTGAAGAATTCATCACCAGCAGGCTCCCACTAAAGAACGCTCAAGCATGGCCTCCAGATAGAAGGAACCTACCACCAGGTGGAAATAAGGACCTGAGAGGAATGAAGAGCACTGGCGATCTTTGTGTGGAGGAAAACTAGAGAAGGTGGAGCAGCAGCAGAAACACAGATGAGAAGGGAAAGGAGAAAGACAAGTGTCGCTTCCTTCTGTGGCTGCAGCGTATCTGCTGAAGGGCTCAGATCTAACAAGATTAAAATTAAATTTGGTTGACGATGGTTCTGAACAAGTACAGTTCTTTTATAGAAGTTTGACCATTGTGAACACTGAGACCCTGGAGTTTTATCAATGGCAAGGAAAATCTCTGTGCCCTGCCAGTGTGGCTTAGTGGATGAGCACCAGACTATGAACCAAGAGGTCACCAGACTGCAGGCTTGCTCCCCGGTTGGGGGCGTGCAGGTTGCCCATCGATAATGTTCCTCTCTCATCCCTGTTTCTGTCCCTCTCCCTTCCTCTCTCTCTAAAATCAAAAACATTTAAAAAAAAGAGAAAGAGAAAATCTTTGCAAAAGTTTGTATTTTATTTGCTATATTTCTATATAGCAAAAATAGAAATCTTGGGGACTGAGTTGCTAATAGATATTGGTGAGAGGATTTACACCCAGTAAGCATGAGTCTCCCCAATGGACCCTGCCAGCGAGAAATTTCCACTATGGGGAGTAGAGGAAAATTCTAGTACCACAAGACTGGTGTGACACTATGCCACCAAGACAGTGTTATTTAACATGGACTTCATGAAATGAATGAAGACAATAGCTTTCTGATCTAGCACGAATGGACAGCAGGTTTGACTTTCCAAAAACTTTTTGTGTTAAAACAATTCCACTTTTGACAATTAAAGACCAAATGTTACCAGAGATGAGTGTGAGTGCTTGGAATTTGAGTTTGAACTGCAGGAATATGACTCTGTGGAATGTGAACTGTAATACCATTTCTAACACTTAAAAAAAAGAATCATGCATGTACAAGGAGGCCTACAACCCATCCAGGCCTGGCAGGTGGATGCAGCCTTCACTTCTGACTGAGCAGAGACAGAACTGGGAGCATTTTCGTCCTCTACGTACGGATTTGTGCTTGAAACGCATAAAGGTAGAGAGATTAAGTTTCTCATGGCAATTTGGACCCTCTCCATTTTCGAGATTAGAAAACGACCAGATTAAAATATAGGAAGAATCAGAACATCGGTAAAGCAGCGGACTATACTGACAAAAATAAAGAGGCATGGTAGCCAGGAGGCTGCTTTCTCAAGTGTTTTTCCAAAGGTGCCCTTCCCCCACCAATGATCCTGGCCCCAGGCCCTGCCGGGGGAGGGACAGGTCCTACACTCCTGGGCCAGCGTGGGGTGGGGGCCGGGGAAGGGGTGGCGGGCACAGCACTCACGCAGTGTGTTTCTGGTGCAGGGGCGTCTTATCCCGGTGCAGGGGCGTGGTGACCACCACCTTCTGGCTGCACACGGGGGTGGATGTCAGCGAGGGGCTCTCCAGCTCTAGTGTGTCCTGCTTGTTCCAGAAGTTCAAAAACTGCCAGGGAAGAGAAAGGAAACAAAACAAAGGGATGACCTGCAGGTGTGACGAGACCCTCAAAACACTCCCTTCCTTCCTCCACGTCTGCTCTGACAGAGGCCCCTCCTAATATGGTGGACTCCCCTCCAGCCAGGCACCGGAGAAAAAGGCTGAGAGAGATCAGCAAGTGCCCACCAGGTGGGTTCCTGTATCACTGGAGCCTGTCATGGCCCGTCCCCACTTCTGCCAGGCTGCTGATGGTGCACGTAGGACAAAGAACAGACAGTGGGAACAGCTCTTAAAGGACCTGCAATGGGCAGGGGACGGCCACGGTGGGCGGCAGTGCTGATGTTGGCAAGAGCACCTTCTCCTGCTACAGCTACACACTTTACACCAAGAATTTCGTCTTTTCAGACCCTCTGAGGTGTCGGTACTGTTGTGAACCCCTTTTTAAATAAGAAAACTGAGGTTTAGAGGGAGTTAGATTCTTGTGACTTCTCCAGGCAGGACTCAAATCCAGATCGGAGCCAAGTCTCTGCCCTCGGTGGTTCAGGTCCATCTACAGGCCTCAGGTCCACCGCCACGTGTGGGGTCCGCAGAGCAAGGCGGCCACCTCATCCCATCATCCTGGACTGCTGCTTGGGCAGCTCAAGGCTCTGCTGTCTTCCTTCTCCAGCCTTAGTCCTCACTTGGGGTCCAATATGGGCTACATTGTGCTCTCCCCACATTTATATGTTGAAGTTACAAGACTGACTGTATTTGGAGGTACAGCCTTTAAAAAGGTAATTAAGGTAACATGAGGTCATGTGGGGGGGCCCTAATCCACTAAGACTGGTGCGCTTAGATTATAAGAGGTAAGAGATTATGAGAAGATAGAGATTATGTTCCAGACCTACACAGAGGGAAGACCATGTGAAGACAGGGAAAGTCAGGTACCTGTAACCCAAAAACCACAAGCATCCCCCTACAACTGGCCTTGTCTCAGTCCCTCTACTGCAGATGATGGTGTAGCCTCTGGAAACATGCCATCTCTGGCCTTGCTCTCTCTCACATTCTCACGGGAGGGAGGGAGCTTCCACACACTGTTCCTGTCCAGGACATGGGAACTCTAAGACCTGCATCTCCCCTACCCCTCCAGTCCATCCTCACAAAGCCCTGCCGCCCCATCCTCCCACAGTCCCCAGGGCAGTACATACCCCTCAGTTACACCTAAGGCCCTCCAAGGCTCCTGCCCCCATGCCACCCCCCACCAATCCCTCCTAGCTCTGGATTTCACTCACTCACTCACCCTCCCCATCTCTACACCTCTGCTCAGGCACCATTCTCCAGGAAGCCTGCCCCCGCACGCGCCCCAGTCCCCAACCTCTAGGAAAGTCAGGGCCCTCCTGAGCAGTGTTCAGAATACAGTAAACTCTCAATTGCTATCATCAGATCTCTTTCCACACTACATTCTGCATCAGCTCATTCATCACAAGCCTGTCCCCAATACTAGTTGCCCTCTTCAAGGGCAGGGCTGTCCTTTCCACCTTTGCTCCCCAGTGACAAAGAAACCGACGTGCAATAGTTGCTCAATAAATTGTTTCTTTTACCAAATACTGAGCCCTTCCCTTCTCTGCCCAGTTATCACCCACTACCCTCAGCTCAAGCAATTCCTCCTCATGGAAGCCTTCCTGGATGACCTCTGCCCCCGACAAGACGCAGCTAAAGCTTTTTCTTTCATTCCATTTACCATGTTTAGTTGGGTCTTTCTTGTTAACTGGACCTCCTGCCAGAATGTAAGCTTCATGAGGGAAAGCCAGGCCTGTCTCTGCTCACCCGTCATTGCCAGCCCTCCCACACAGCAGACAACCCATGAGTACATGTGCCTGCATGCAAGGTCCTGCACTGGGAACTGGGAGTCTGTAAACAAAACCCAGTGAGCAGTTGGGGTGGGGTCCACACACCTGGGAGGGCGAGAAGGGCAAGGTCTTGACAGGTGTGCTCTTGGGGGTGAGGCTGTTGCAGGAGTCCAGGAAGGACAGACTGGCACTATTCTCTGTGACAGGGGACAGGGCAACACGCCTCTTCTTCTGCCGCTTGAGCACAGAAGGCGGGGTGCCAATGCCCAAGCCCCCCACTTCAGTGCTGGGGGAAATGGGGATCAGCTCGCCCCGGCTGCCCCGGCTCAAGTCTGAGATGGTGTGGCCGTCCAGGCGGTACTCGGTCACGCTGGGTCCCGGGGCAATAGACTGGCGAGGCGAAGGGGCCGGCCACTGCGACGACTGTGGCTGCTCTGGGCTGCTGTGGATGCTGCCCTCTGGAGAAGGCTCTTCAGGGAGGTCAAATTTACTCAGGTCACACCAACCATCGGGGTCCTGCCCAGAGAGGAGAGGTTAATAATCACCGCAATCTGTCTGCTTTTCTTCCAGCAGATACGAGAGGACTCACTCACTGAAGGAAAATACGTGAGTGCCAAGTATGATCGCATAGCCCAGGAGCAATCGCCATGAACAACTTGTCCCATTTCCCCAAGGAAATAGAAATCTTCGATGCCTGCATATCTGTGTTTGTAAATAAAACTGAAGGAATGTTGTGCATAAGGCTGCTGGCTGTTATTTAAAAGATGTTCCACTCACTATTTAAAATATAAAACACACAAAGAAACCCAAATATCCATCAATACGCTAAAGAAATAAAACCTTATCACTGAGGCCCCATGTTCACCTGCCCGCTCACATCCTCTGCCTTCAGGTGGGAAACCACTACTGGAGTTTAGAATTTACCGTCATCATGCATTGCTAGTATTTTGCATGTTTTTAACGTTAGTATAAATCACTTTTATATCCTGCCTGATTCTATTACCTATGAGTTAAATGTTTACTATGAATAAATGGTGAAATTTTTCCAACTCTTATAATGATTTTTATGACTGCAAAAAACTCCATCATAGGACTACCTCAGTTATTTAACTGTTTTATGAACGTCTTGTATATAAATCTTCTCCCACATGTTTAGGTTTTCTGTCAATATCGATCACTACGTGTGGAAGTTATGGGCGCGAGGCTGTGGCCACGTTCCTGGGGAGGAGGCAGCTCCTGTGCTCCTCATGGTGCTCCCTCACCTTCACAGAGGCTGTTTCCAATCCCAGCCACCTGCTCGGACAGCTTTCCTTCCACACTGAGCAGCCCAGGCCAGAAAGGATGCATCTGCCCACTAGTGTCTAAGAGCAAGCCATCCTGAGAGGCACACCCAGGTCTTGTCCAGACAAAAGACTTGGACAGAAGCTCCCACTTTGGTTCCTGGAGGGTCTGGCCCTGCTTGAACCTGGACCCCAGTGATGATTTCCGGTTCCTGAGTCTCGCGGGAAGATGGGGCAGTTCCTTCCTAGTGGTGGAGGCCAGCTCAGGGCAGTGCTGACTCGGGCTCACTTTCAGCACAAGCACCACAAGGTAGGGGAGGCCCTGGAGTTGATGGCATCTAATAGAAGCACATCCTGCAAGGACTTCCTGCAGGTGCTGCAGAGGAACAAGTGAGAGCTGTTTTCCTACAAATGTTAAAAACAGCTCCTTCCTCGGCTGCTGGGCCTAAACTCCGAGCCCTGGCACTCACCTGCTGTGTGATGTCAGACAAGCTGCCTAACCTCTGAGCTTGGGATTCCCTTACTGGTGATGAGCCCACCAACCACTTCACAGGGCTGTTGAAGAACTAACAGAGAGCAGGTATGTAGGTAGCCAGGAACAAGGCTGGCACATAGTAGGCACTCAAATATTAGATATGGTCATTACTAAGCACTGCTCCTCCCATACACTGGGTGCTGCCCTCCCTCCTTCTCTGTGCCCAGTAACTGGAAGAAGATGCAGAACAGGCTGAGGATGGAGATGGCAACACAACTGAGTGCCAACAGTGCTGGGCACAACTCTCATCTCGACAGTCCCCGTAGGGCCCAGAAGGACCGGGCCTCACGTGGCAGCCTCGGAGCTGTGTGCTGCAGACTGAAGCACACTCAGGCCTGCTTCTCAAGATACTGTGAAAATTCCTCGGAGTTGAAGGGACACAACAGACAGACCCTGCAGCTGGGTCCAGTCCCAGCCACTGCGGCTAAAAGGTGAGACTCCGAGTCAGAGGGTTTGAGAGATGGCTTCCTAGGGACCTTGCCACCCAACCACCACTAAGCAAGACACTGAGAGCACAGCACAATGGTCCAGGTCACCCAGCTGACTTGTGTGACTTGGGTACACAGCGTGACTTTCTGAGCCTCAGTCTCACCTACAAAACAGAGAAAGGACACACCTCACCGAATACTGGGTGGACTGCACGTCAAGCTCAGAGGCTGGCGTTTAACAGATGTCCAACAAATGTCACTATTTTTACCAAGAGGGGGGAAAGGCCAAGTGGAAAGGTGAATGCACCAAACTCCACTGGCCCTGGAGTTCAGCGTCAGTGTTAAATTCCTGCGTTAGATGTAACTGTACTGCGGTTATGTAAGTGAATGCCTGTGCTCTTAGGAAACACACTGAAATATTAATGGATAAAGAGGCACAATGTATGTAACCGGCCAGGACTCTTGCCCATCACCTCCTGAAACCCATTCCACAACACAGGCCTGGCTGATGCAGCTGCGAGCTGGGGATGTCACATCAAGAGGTGCATACCCCACTGCAGAGCTCTCTTCCACGGGGCACAATCCACAGCCAGCTCGGCCTTACGGCTGCAACACCTGAGAAACCAGAACCCACTCACTGCTCCCTCCCCAGGGACGCCCAACCATCTATGGTGCTGCAAACGCCATGCTCAACTGTACTCTGTTATCGGCTCAAACACCCTACCATCCATCATCCTTCAGAACTCAGAGCGCAGCCTCCCCTGGGGAGCCCTCCCACCCCACCCCGTGCTGTACATCATGAGTCAGGAGACTCCTGAGCACAGGGACCACATGGCAGCTCCATGTCCCAGGCCCTGGCTGCAGGCTGGGCACTTAGCACCTGCCCAGTAAATGCTATTGGGACAATGAGTGAACACAAGGATGCCCGAGCCCATGAGAGGACTCCCTGCTGGGGGTGCTCTGTGCCCGCTGGGAAGTGCTGTGACCAACATTACCGACTCGATCAAGTCCAGGGCTTCTGAGAAGCTGGACCCCTCAGCTGGAATCAGGAGGTTGGCAGCCTCCACCACCCACTTATATGGCACGCTGATTTCTGGCGAGGAGCCCTCCTGGTCTTCATGCTTGGGGGAGTCGTCTAAGGGCTCTGGTGTGCACACTCCGTCCAGCTCTGCTGGGACAGCTTCCTGCTCCTCAGCAGGGGTTGCTGCTGTGGCCTCCTCCTCACTGCTTTCCTCTTCCTTCATGGCAGGGAGCGCTGGGGACCAGCTGGTCCCAAGACTTCCCTGTTGGACACAAGGGCACACTGTTTGTGGAATTTCTGTTATGAGATAAAGATGATGCCAGATTCCAGCTAAAAATCACACAACCTGAATTGAATAAGGGACCCAAATTGAGAGCCTCTAAAGTAACTGTCCTTACTGTATGCCTTGAAAAGGTCAACATCATGAAAGACTGCAGTTAAAAGTGGACAAAAAGACACAGGACAACTAAATGCAATGTCTAATCCTGGATCAGGGACAGGAAAAAATGGAGTATGGACTACAGATTATAGAGAGAAGTGGAAAAAAAATCATGTAGAGAGCATTTGAGATCTTGCTTCCTGGAATATGTCATCAATTTGGCTGAAATAAACTCATTAGAAAATGAAAAATGAGTGTATACTCATTTTGTGACAGGGAAAATAAAAATACAGGAAGATCCTTCATAGCAATAGCTCTCCTGGCAGAACCTTAGAAAGCTTCACACGGGAGCCTGGCAGGCAGACCCCAGTGCAGACCCCAGAGAAGGGTGCCTGTGGTTAAGAGGCCGCGCTGAGAGCCAAGAGCAAGGCCCTGTGTTAAGGAGAGAACGCAATCTCCGGATTCACAGGACGTTGCCACT
>PVJC01029410.1:0-21882 GCA_004026665.1 Murina feae
ATGAACAAGTTGGCAAGGCCAGATTCAAGGTTGTACCTAGGGAAATTAAAAAGAATAAAAGGCTTTGTTAAGTCCAAAATTTCATGTTGTAATTGATGTTGTAATATTCTTGGGATATTAGTAAGAAGTAGACTTGTAAGGATGATAGTTTAGTGGCAACACGTAGGAAGAGGTACTGGTGAGACCATTGATTAAAAGGATGATATAGTCTGATGTGGAATTGACTGCTGTAATTGTACCTCCTTTTCTCTCTGACACACTACTACTGCTGCCTTCTATAAATAATGCTCTGTGCCATAGCTCTTTGTTTTAATGATAAGCTCTTTCAGAGAAGCCCTTATATGCATCCTTGTATCCACTTATATGTGACCCAGGGCTTTGCATATGATGAGTCAGTATAATAGATGAATAAGTAACTGAGATTAGCTTCCCTTATTCAGTGACTCTTGAGCTAAGATCAAGACTATTTGCTGGTTAAAGGGGTTGGGGGTAGGGGTGGGATAGAAAGAGAGCTCTTAGTAGAGGGAACCATGTATGCAAAGTCCCTGTGTGGGAGGGAGCAAGGCAAAACACAGAACTAAAAGTAGGTCCAAATGTCTGGAGCATCTGGCAAGAGGGATCACTGGATCAGAGTGCCAGTCTATGCGGGGCATCATTGACCATGTTTGTCTTCATGCTGAGAGTTTTATACGGTCATTAAGCAAGAGGTAGTGTGATAGGTTTGTGTTTTGGAAAGGTGACTTTGCTGACCTGATTGGAAAGGGAACCCAGATTGGAAAGGGAACCCAGGTGGGTGTGGTGTGGCTAGGCCGGTGAGGATGCTATTACAGTTGTTCATGTGACAGACAGTGGTACATTGGACTGTGTGATGATGCGGAGAGAGGTGGGCCAAGGACAAAAATTTTTGTAGATAAAATGGCAGGATTTGAATGAAGATAGATTGAATTTAGGGGAGAGACAGGGAAAAAGAATGATTCCTGGGTTTCTGGTTTGTGGAATGGGATATGGAGAGCAATGTAATTCTTTGAGGTAGGAGGTACTAGAAAAGAATCAACCGTTTCTTTTTGTTTTGCTTTGTTAATCCTCACCCCAGGATACTTTTTCCTTTTTTATTTTTTGAGAGAGAGAGCGTGGAAGGGAGGGAGGAAGAGAGAGAGAAAGAAACATCAATGTGAGAGAGACACATTGATTGGTTGCCCTGCACATGCCCCTTCCGGGGCTGGGGATTGAACCTGCAGCCAGCTCCATGCCCTTGACAGGAATCAAACCTGAGGCCCTTAGGTGCATGGGCTGATGCTTTGACCACTGACTCACACCAGCCAGGGCACCCATCATTTTTTATAGTGGGGAAGACCATGAGTTGGATATGGATATATGAATCATATCTGACCTTGGCTGTAGGTGACTTTCCTCGTTTATATAATGCCACCTTCCGCACAGTTAGTACAAGTGAGTACTTTGTAAACTAAAAGTGCTATGTACATCTTATTGTTTGTAGATACTTATCCTTTTTATATTGTAGTCTCCTTGAGGGCAGGAATTGTATTTCTGTTTGTTTGTCTTTGAAAGACCCTCAGGAGTGCTAGATACATGTAATATTCACGTAATTCTTGCCAGCTGGCTAACCTTATTTTAAATGTGTTTTTTCTTCCAGGAGCTATTCATCACTAATGAAAGCTGAGAATATGTCTTCAAATCAGGTATGCTCAAGTTATTTGCTCTAATGTTGTGCCTTGAAATAATTCAGTAAGTTATTAATAATTGAGTTACTGGCCAATATTGACTCACATGTTGCACAGCTGTAGAACACTCAGATGGCTTCTATTAGGCATTGCCTCTCCTTCCTTGTGGACTTCCTCGTGTGTCTGTTTTTCAGTAGGGCACCTTGTGTCACCCCTTGTCCATTGTGAAGTGTGGGTCTCTTAGTACTTACAGGACTTTCTCATTCATTTCCCTCTTTCCTACTTGCAAGCATGCAGGAGTGCCTTTATTTATTAGTGTCCTATATGAATGTGACTACATTCTATATTATAATTGAGTGAGAACAAAATTATCACCTTCAATTAAAAAAATTAAACAGAAGTATTAACTCTAAGATCTTATCTGTATAAGTGACTACATTGATTGTTTTCATGTTCCTCAAGACCTGAATTAAAGAGAAATGGTAGTCTCTATTATTGTACTGAAAGGATCTTCTGGCATTAGCACCTAGTTATTTACTAACGTATTATTGTTCATGAGTATTGTCTTCCCCAGAGTTTATTTTGAAATGTCTGGAGGTAGCACAATTGAGCTATTATTAAATTGTCTTTGCCCAAAATAAAACTGAGTGGATATATTTGCTATATTGAATGTTTATAATATATTTTACAAATATGTGCTTTAGATTTGTGTTTTTCAGTACATTAGGCATGATTGCATAGGGCTATTTAAATTTGTTAATTAAAATTTAATTTGATTTAAAAACTCAGATTCTTAGTCATGTTGACTGGGGACTATCACGTTAGCACAGAAATAGAACATTTCCATCATCAGAGAAAATACTGTTAAAAGCACTGCTTTAATACTTGAAAATTATTAACAGAATTGAAGATCCCTCAAAGATCATCTAGTCAAACACCATATTTAGTGCATGAATTGCAGTTGTTAATAGGATTTTACATCTTGTTCATATCTACATATCTTTCTAGATGTAATAGAAATATTTTTATTCCTAGAAGAACTAAATTTATGAAGCTTCTTTATGAGTCAGAAATGTGTCGTTAAAATTTATTCCTGAAAGATTCCAGCATAGCATTATGTAAGTAAATAGAACCTTGAATTTGAAGTTTAGAGACGTGAATTGTCATTTACTAATTGAATAAGCCTAATAAGGTTACTTAATCTCTTTGAGGGTGTATCCATAAGCAATAAAAAGGAGACATATTACCTCATGGGGCTGTTCTAAAATTTATACAAGTGCATATGTGAAAGTTCTTCCTTGACTTAGTCACTGTAAATATAAATGGTCATTATTATTTCTTACTCATATAGTCCTTCGTTGCTATTTCCCCACTAAGTATCAGTATCAGAAGATGAGGAATAGTTAATCCCTTCTGGAAACCATTGTTAGATTTCTTGAAACTATTAAAGTAATTTAACAGTTAGACAGAAGTCTTTAACATCCCCCAAATCTAATGTCTTTGTTGTGGTGGTAGTTGCTTATTGAAGGTTTCTCTTATTCAGGGGCTACTTTCCAGCAGAAATCTGGCACTTATATTATGATTTTAGGCATTTTCATTCCCATTGTTATAGATTCTTAAAGTTTGGATGTTCTGGAATTATGAAGTAAACATAAACACATACACACATGAATGTACATATATATATCAACTAGAGGCCTGGTGCACAAAAATTTGTGCACTCGGTGGTGGTGGGGGAGGGGTGTCCCTCAGCCCAGCCTGTGCCCTCTCGCTGTCTGGGACCACTCAGGGGATGTCCACCTGCTGGCTTAGGCCTGCTCCCCGGGGGACAGGTCTAAGCTGGCAGTCAGACATCCCTCTGGCAGCCTGGGAGCCCTAGGGGGATGTCCATTTGCCAGCGGGGAGCAAGCCTAAGCTGTAGTCAGACATCCTTAGCGCTGCTGAGGAGGCGGGAGAGGCTCTCGCCACAACTGCTGTGCTGGCAGCCATCAGCTTGGCTTGTGACTAAGCATTGCTCCCCCTGTAGGAGAGCACTGACCACCAGGGGGCAGCTCCTGCATTGAGCGTCTGCCCCCTGGTGGTCAGTGTGTGTCATAGTGAGCAGTCATTCCCAGTTGTTCTACTGTTAGGGTCAATTTGCATACTACCTTTTTATTATATAGGATAGCATCTGATTATCAACAGGATTAGGAAATCAGATTTGTAAACCAAAGGATTACTAATCTGTTATTTGCTACCCCTGTTCCTGAGCTCCAGGTTTGAATCACATTCAAATTTCCAAGGAAGTTTTGTGCTGGTTTTGATCATTTCTTGCAGTTGAAGGAATCTCACAGCTTTTCCTTGTACTTCAGAAGACTAAGCTCTAATTCTCCTTGTAATCGTCTTCTGTTAAGGGGATACAGACCTTGTATGATCCCTTTTGGCAGCATGATCAGTTTTCAGTTAAAGGCTGGTGTTTATGTAAGATAATTTTTAATTTAGTTTATACAAATAGTACTCTTCCACTCTTAAGTTGGTTTCAGTTTTGAGTTTGTGCTCTTCTATTTAGATTAGTTCTTTTCAATCTATAAGTTCTTTCTGGCCATTCTAAGTTTGGTATGAGAAATCAAAACAATTTTAACATTTTATGTGCTCATCATCTTATAAGTGGATAACAGGAAACCTATTTTGCTATATTGAAAAAAAAATTGACCCTTAAAGGGAGTCTAAAATATAAATATTATCCTAATAAAGTTTTGGAGTTCAGATATATATTTAAAAGTTACTCTAATCCTAAAATACAGTTTCTCAGACACATGGAAACTCTTTGCAAATGTAACTCACAGCCTTTATAGGGAGTGATGCATTTTCATTGTCACCAACCTAAATTAGCTTGGTGAATTTTTCTTTTTTTTCTTTCCTTCTTCCTTAATTCTTTATTGTTGAAAGTATTACATATATTCCCTTTTCTCCTCCATTGACCCCCTCCAGCCCACCACTCTGGCCCAGGTCTTCACCACCCTATTGTCTGTATACATGGGTTATGCATATATGCATACAAGGTCTTTGGTTAATTACCTCCCAACCACTGACCCTTCCCCGCCTTTCCTTTGAGATTCCACACTCTGTTCCATGCTTCCATGTCTCTGGATCCACTTTGTTCATCAGTTTATTTTGTTAATTAGATTCCACATATGAGTGAGATCGTATGATACTTCTCTTTCTCTGACTATTTGCTAATTGAAGAGAAGGTCCCTTCCTGCTGTCTCAAGGGTAAAAGATCCTTCTTTTTTACTGCTGCATAGTATCCCATGGTATAAATGTACCACAGGTTTTTTATCCGCTCATCTACTGATGGGCACTTGGGCTGTTTCCAGATCTTATCTATTGTAAATTGTGCTGCTATGATGAACATAGGATTATACATTCTTTCTGATTGGTGTTTTGGGTTTCTTAGGGTATATTGCTAAAAGAGGAATCACTGAGTCAAATGGCAGTTCCATATTTAATTTTTTTGAGAAAATTCCATACTTTTTTCCATAATGGTTGCACCAGTCTTCATTCCCACCAGCAGTGTAGTACTAGGGTTCTCTTTTCTCCACATCCTCACTAACACTTGTCATTTGTTGATTTGTTGATGACAGCCATTCTGACAGGTGTGAGGTGATATCTCGTTGTTTTAATTTACATCTCTCCGATGATCAGTGACTTGGAGCATTTTTTTATATGTCTCTTAGCCATCTGTATGTCCACTTTGGAGAAGTGTCTGTTTAGGTCAAGCATGTTACTCGCAGCCGGCGGGCCGCATGCCTTGTTTAAATAAATGTGGGCCTCATGTTTGACATGTTTGATTTAGATCCTTTGCCCACATTTTAATTGGATTGTTTGTCTGCCTTTTATTAAGCTGTATGAGTTCCTTATATATTTTGGATATTGGTGAGTTTTTCATTCTTGGTGTTTGGGATCTAAAGCTCACCTTAAAAGTATAGGATGACTCGTTCAACCTCTCTAATGCTGTTTTTCAGTTTAGGACTCTAGGGCAGTCACAGTTCTAGAGTTTGCATACCAGACAGGCATTAGTGTGTTCTCTGTATAATTATTATTTAAGGCATTTTGACTATGGCCTCAATTTGTTTTGCTAATTGAAGAGAAGCTCACAGAAAACTACTGAGTGAAACTGGAAGTTACCCCAGACTTCACAGAAACCCTTGTTTTTTACTTTTATCTCATATTTGCCCACTCACCTCAAGTAAGAGCTATTAAGGAGAAAAGCATGTATACCTTTAAGCCCAAGTCCTCTTTCTCTAACAGCTCAGGTGTCATATGGTGGGAGCATGAGAGAAGCTGAAACAAGTGACATTTTCAAGCCAATGTACCAGAACTTACACTGTGAATGTGACTCTCCAAGCAGTTTATTTTTTTAAAATATGTTTTTATTGGTTTTTTAGCTAGAGAGGAAGGGAGAGGGAGAAAGAGATAGAAACATTGGCTGTCTCCTGCACACCCCCTTACTGGGGATGGAGCCCACGATCCAGGCATGTGCCCTGATGGTGAGTCAAACTCAGGACCTCTTGGTCCATGGGACAACGCTCAGTCCACTGAGCCACACCAGCTGGCCAGAGCAGTCTCTTAGGGTCTGCAGTATCTCAGAAAGAGTCTGGGCTCTATTTTTGTTTGTAAGCCATACAATCAAATCAGTTTCTTTATATACCATCATGTATGGTTTTTTTTTTTAAATCAAAAAGAAGTCAAGACAGCTAACTTTGAAAATCTATGGCTTCCTAATAACTTCAATAACTTCCTAATAACTTTTCCTACTTTAAAAAAAAAAACAAAACAAAACCCATCTGCAAGTCACAAATAATGTGACAACGTTGAAGCTCAAAATAGTGAAATTTAGTCCAAAAGTATTTTTGCATTTCAGCAGCATTGTTGGCATAAGAACGTTGAGGCAATATTTGATCTCATATTATTTGGCGTATTTGTTGAAGAAGCAATTGCATTTTTCTGTTACATCCTATACTCAGTTGGTTGGGCCTTATTTCATAGTTTGGATATAATTGGTCACCTGTCGTGTAATCCAGGCCATGTAATGGCACCTTAGAGACTATAGCTGCTAACAACCTATTCTAAACAATTAACAATTTAAGATAGAGAAGTGATGAGTGAGTTTAATTATTTCACTTTTTCCTTTCTGAACTCTACAGTTAGGCATGAGGAGGCTTGTTACTTAAGTCTTAATTGTAAATTTTACAAATTGAGTTATATATTTTTGAAGACTTTTATGGTCTCACTTTTTTGTTTCCTACAGGACGGCAATGATTCAGATGAATTCATGTGAATGGAGAGATGGACCTTTTAAAGATGTGAATTTAGGGACAGTTGCAGACGTTTTGATGTCATCCATGTTCTGAGTTATGAAAAACAAACAACCTCAGTCTATACAAATATCAACGTGGGAATATTTTTAAAAAGGTGTTCCTTTTTTTGCTGACAGAAAAGGATCAGATATGTACATATATATATATCAGATATAGTTGGACTTGAAGGTGGTGTATAACTTTAGGAAGGTGAAAATACTTGTCAAGCCAGCTAACTTTGAAAGCCTATGGCTTCCTAATAACGTGTCTTGGTAGCTCACGAACGTTGGCTGCCCTTTTTCTTGGGATAGACTTTAGAACGACCCAACTCTGAAAAGTATTTCTGGTACTGTGGTTAATCCCTGAAAACAGATGTCTTGAAAAGCTTTTTATATTCTTAAAATAGCTTCACTTCTATAAAGAGAATGTATTGGTCGCAATATATAGGAATGTTCCTCTCACCGTCGAATTCCTGATTAGAAAAGGATGATAGTGAGTTTTGAAGATGATAGTGATGTTTTCGTTCATGTTCCATTGTGTGGTGTGAGTCAAGTAGCAGAGTTGTCCTCAGCAATCAGCTTGCCCTAGCTTCCACATGCTGCATCCTTATTGTCTGAGTGAGAGCCTCCTTCCAGGTACCATCAGACTTAAAGAAATAGTTGGTGTTAATCCAGGTTGGCCTTGTGTGGCAGTTTTTACCTGAGTAGCAAGTAACCCAGGCCACAGGCCCTGGAGTCATGCTCAGCACTGAGGGGAGCAATCGAAGGGCAGATCTATGAATCGATGTAGGTTACCTGATTTTTGTCTTGGAAAACAGCAGAAAGCAAAAGTCCATGTTGTAATTATGTTTTTAAAAAGAATTAAGCATTTCACTAGTCAGCCAAGTAATTTGTTTATTTACCCTGAAATAATATTTATTTTGAGTTGTAACCCCAGGGTTCAGATTTCTCCATTGTAGACTCAGTAACTTACTATGTAACAGGACTACTCAGTCAAACCACCTGCTTTCTGAATAGAAGATATATTTTTATTGAAGTGTGTAAGGGAGCCCCTGCAGAAAGAAAGAAAAGAACAAAGCCTGCAGGCCAGGAGGCATGCAAATTCACATTTTAACCACACCCAGAACTGTACGTGCAGCATTCTTACTCTTGTTCTAACCCAGCAACATGACCTCTAACAAATCTGTGTATTAGCACCTTGGGACTGTGGCTAAAATCAAAAGACTTAAGTGTTTCTGTTTATCTCAAGTTGAGGTATGAGGTTGAACTGGAAAACTCCCGGAGGCATCAGTTGGCCAAATTTTGAGACAGAGTATGAGAGACAATTCCAGAAATTAAATGTGTGTGTATTTGTCTAATGATACTCAGCCTGGAGTTCTGTGATCTAAATATATAATAATAAAGAATATTTTTTTAATTTGAAAAGACATTGTTAGAATTTGCTTGTTATCCCTATCCTTAAGATGGTTTGGGAGAGCCTCTAGCTTTAAAAACAAAACAAAAAGTTATCTGTCATAGATTTAATCTGGCTGGTTCTATGAAGGTATCTTCTCTCTCATTGATAGATGCATCCCTCCCCAGAGGCTCACTGGGTCAAAGTAGATGACTTTCCCAGACACACTGTTAATAGGTTGTGGGTCAAGCATGTCAATCTACGGCCCTTGGGCTGCATGCCTTGTTTATTTGGCTTGTGTTAGCCTTTGAGTTTGACATGCTTGGTGTAGGTAGTACCTGTGCTGTCCTGCCTGGTTACTGGAGGCACTTCTTTTAACACTTTGCTGCAACCTCGAAAAGGGGGAGATTTTGCCTCCAGGGTCACCTGTGCCACCTCAGCTTGCTACTGCTTCTGAAGGACTCCTCTGTACCCCACATTACAGCATATGTAGATAGAGCTTTTGGAAACTACAGGTATTTTTGCTGTAGTTTAAGAGACCCAAGGGTCCAAATTTTAAATGTTCTGTAACTCAGCTTTTAAATGTCAGGGGCCTCTCTTCTGGCTTCTCCAGTTGAATTAGAAGCTCAAGCCTTTTCCTGCTCTGTGCTCATTTCCTCCCGCCGCTGCCTCTGCCCATGTGCTGGGGGGTTTTCCCACAGTCTCAGTCCCAGAGAAAGCAAGGATCTTTCCTTTTGAGAACATTGGTTCAGTGTCGACAGGTCAGACTCTTGGCACTGAAGTCATTTCATTTCTTGCCGTTGGCGTGTTTCCTTAACTTCCTATCGGAAAATTCCAAATTAGTGGTAGTATGAGCTGTGCCCTTGATCAGATTTGTACATCCTGAGGATTTCTCTTTCCAACCGTCTCCAGTTTCTGTATTCTGTTAGATCTGCATGCAGGTGAGGTTCACTTTGTCATTTATATCATAAACTGCTCTGTTATATTCCTGTAGCTTTAGAATTCGTTTCTTGTATGGCTTTATGGATCTAGATCACCGTCTTTGTTTGGGCAAGAGAGCTTTGTCACAGTGCTGGGGAAGTTTACCAGCATGGAAGGTTTGTGCATTAGCAGGTGGCCACAGGCTGTAGTGGAACTCTTGCAATATCTTCTGTTATATTGTTTTAACTTTTTGAAGCATGGGTTTGATGAGCCTTTTTTTTTTTTTACTGTTTAGTGCCAATGGTTTTCCCCACTCAGGAAGGAAGGCGGTTAGGGGGCGGGGGGTGCGTCACGCATACAGCAAGATTAGAAAGAGAGTTAGCTGTGACCTCCAGTTTAAAAACAGCTCTTCCTCCCGCTGTCCCATCTGTCTGAGAGGGGACGCTCGTTTCCAGGCTGGAACAGGTTAGGGGAAGAACGGAGCAGGGTGGAGAAGAGAACCCTCTCCCTGAGCTGTGAGAGCGAAGCCTTCTCTTTCTCCGTTCGATTTGAAGCATGCATGCGCTGTGTGTGTGACAGATCCCACTCGCAGAATGATCAGAGGAGAATGAGCGCGTGCCCTTTGATTTTAAAGGAGATTGTGAAACAATCAAACTGTGTAAAGTTAAAAACCTAAAAGTCCAAGCTAAGTGTATGCGACGGCCCGGAAATGAGGACGGCACTGCCGGCGCCCGACAGGCTCACATTCCAGCGTCGCGAAGCGGGAGCTCTTCTCTGCGGACGCACGTGGGCCTCGCCTGGAGCAAGAGACTTGATGCGCGTTGTGTCATTTCACAAATGAGATGGTGCCTCCTGCCTATTGACCATGTCCTGGATGAGTGATATGTAAAATACAATAAAGCTTATAGTTTGAGTAGAACCACGTGTGTGTGTATATGTGTGGGTTTTCACCTTTCTCCTCCAGGACTCAGGGGTGTGCAAGTAGGGAAGGAGGTTCTTGGTTGCCTGACATGATACCTTCAAACTGAGCTTTGCTTCTTTGAAGGAGAAGATGCAATTAGAGTAAAGCGAAGATTGCCCCAGGATTCCAGGAAGAGAACCATGGAACCTGGAGTGCAAGGGTCAGGATTTGAAGTTTACAATTGGATACCCGCTCGCCCCCTGCCCTGGGTTCTGCCTGAGGTCTTGACTAGGGTGAGGCTCCCAGCATGGAGACTTGTTGGAATGGTACCATTGGTGAAGGTAGTGACTCCAGACCTGTGTTCTGTTAACACATTCACCCCTTCTGTGGTAGCGCGTACTCAAACATCACTCAGAGAGGTATTGGGGTAGGGAGAGCCACAGAAACATTCTCCCAGCTGTAAAGGCATATTTGAATTCTTCAATATTTATTAGTCGGCATTTGAATTATACTTCTCACTAATCAGGGCAGTCAATACCTGCATCCTTTTGGTTTTTATGGCCTTAGCTACTAGAATTCTGGGATTTTAAGGTTTTGAGTAAATTATTCTATGTAGGGAATATAGGTTGAAACCAGACTTTTCATATGGAAAAATGTAGAGATGCATAAGTATACTTATTGGACTCAGGAGTATACTGAAAATACAAATACCTATCAAATGCCATGTATTAACTAACTATGGTTTATCGTTAGGATGTATGCACCTCTGTTTTTTTGGTCTCATTTGTTTACTTCATTTGTCTTTCTAATTTTATGGTTGTAGCAGTTATTGGAGAAACTCTTGAGCTTTCTACCATAGTGGTTGTGACTATAGTTCGTCACTGTAGCCAAATGAAATACACAAGTCTCTCTGGAAAAAAGAAAAAAATCAGTGGAAAAAAATATCCTCGGTCGGGTGAGGACTGACAAAAAAAGAAAAGAAACAGGTCTCTGCCCTCTGCTGTTGGCATGCACCGATTGGCGCTGACTTGGCATTTTCTGCCTTTGTGGACAGCCAAGGACAGAGGCCAAGGGAAATGAATGCTCACCCTAGAAGCCCGTGTAGCTTTCACTAGTTTCCAAACCTGGTGAGTGGGTGTCAATATTTAAGGCTGAAAAAAAAGAAGGAATTCTCCCGAGTCAGTATGGTTTTTCATTCCCACATCAACCCCATCCTGTAACCACGCAGTAAAAATGTGAGACGAATGGCCTGACATTTCACATCCTGCTCTGATGAAGCCTTAGCTGCCTGCGCTCTGGCTGGTGTTTTTGTTTCTGCCTCAGCAGTTCGCCTTGCATAGAGAAGACTAACATTTGCTTATCGTCTCAGGGACATGCTTTTGAGAAAAGGATCTTTCAGGTGTTAGAGGCTGTTCTGTTGGTCTTGAACCATTTTCACTCTGTTCAAATTCAGGGTCAACAGGTCATAATTACAGACTGAAAAAGGTAGAGAAAAATATTAGAGGCAGTGCCTTTTACCTAGCTCAGCCTTGCCAGAATCCTCTTCAGCTGTGAAACCCTTAACTTCATTATAACACATTCCTCCAAAACTGAAAAAAATTTTTTTAAATATATTTTTTTCATTTCAGAGAGGGCGAGAGAGATGGAAACATCAATGGTGACAATCATTGATGACTGCCCCTGCACATCCCCAACTGGGGGTCAAGCCTAAGCATGTGCCCGACCAAGAATCGAACCATGACCTGTTTCATGAATCGATGCTCAACCACTGAGCCACCCCAGCTGGGCCTGAAATTTTTATTTTATGGTTAATGTACTCAGTATCAGTGAGGCTTGCATAACTTTTTTCAAAATTAGAATTGCTTTAAGTGTCTTTAGAAAGGGATGGAAGGTCTGAAATAGAGCTTAAATTTGGTTACAGAAAGAGCTTTATTCTGGTGCTGATGGTTAGAAGACATTCCCCTTTTCAATAAGAAGGGAAAAGGTGGTCCAAGTTCCTGCCCCACATGCCCAAAGGGAAGTCCCTCCCACTTGGTCCCTCTTCTGCTGGTGGAAAGCAGTATGCTGCCACGTTTAAAACCAGCTGTGGAACCAGGAGGTGACGGTACAATTCCCAGTCAGGGCACATGCCCAGATTACAGTCTCAATGCCCAGTGAGGGGTATGTGTGCAGGAGGCAGCCAATCAATGATTCTCATCATTGGTGTTCCTCTCTTCCTCTCTCAATAAAAATATATTTAATAAATGAAGTATACTTCAAAGAAGAAAAGGGTGATGAGCGTTTACACAGCTTCTTGGAGGCGACCACTATTACTAGTTGTTTGATTGAAGACAGCAGTTCTAGATCTGGATTCAGTGAGCTTGGGGGTTCTTGCCTGCTTTGTGGCCTGGGTGTAACAGTGACTCAGCTAAGGAATGAGGAGAGAGGGACTTCTTTCTGCCTTTGCATCCTGGGGCATTTAACCCAAGAGAAAATGCCCAGCCACTTCCCAGACATCACACCTGGCTGCTGGGGCTTAGGGAAAGGTGATGAGTTCAGAAATGGTGAGTAACGAGGGTTAGGAATGCCATGGTGTCCCCACCTACTACACAACCTCTGTGCGCCAAGTCACAGGACAGGTTGTCTCTGAACAAGCTCCTGTGTTCCAGTTAAAAGCTGGCTTCGGTGGAGAATGATCCAGGGGCAG
Organism: Murina feae; assembly: GCA_004026665.1. Lineage (NCBI taxonomy): Eukaryota > Metazoa > Chordata > Mammalia > Chiroptera > Vespertilionidae > Murina > Murina feae. The sequence goes on from PVJC01029410.1 coordinate 12,922, forward strand.
AAGAAGTCCACTTGCTTTCATCTGTTTGTACTTCAGGGTGGGGCTGGAGGTGGTGGGAACAGGACTGGCCTCAGGCAACTGGAGATGTCACCACTCCAGCTTCCCTTTGATTCTCTCTCCCACCCCCAGTCTGCTACCAGTGTCCTGGTACATATTCTTACCTGGTCAGAAGGACGGGAGAGAAGAGCTAGTGTGGGTGAGGCTGTGCACAGTAGAAGGAAGCACAGGTAGCCATACACCTTTTCCGCCCCTGGATTTTGCCTTCAGGAGTGTGGATTTTAGAGTACAACTCAGCTGCTTTTCTATCTGACTTAGATAAGTCAAATTGTCCCCTCCAGGCTTCCTTGTGCCCACTGGAAAATGTAGAATAGGACTAGATCAAGGATTCTAAATTCCAGTGCTGTGGGATCAGGCAGGTAATGGACATGAGGGCTGGTGAGGAGAAGTGAGCAAGTGTGTGCATATACCCTGTGTGAGCTCCTAACTCTGCTTAAGAGGACAGCCGCTCCTCTACTCTGGTTAAGAATTGCCATGGGGCCCTGACCGGTTTGGCTCAGTGGATGGAGCGTCGGCCTGCGGACTCAAGGGTCCCGGGTTCGATTCCGGTCAAGTGCATGTACCTTGGTTGCGGGCACATCCCCGGTGGGGGGTATGCAGGAGGCAGCTGATCGATGTTCCTCTCTCATCGATGTTTCTAACTCTCTATCCCTCTCCCTTCCTCTCTGTAAAAAATCAATAAAATGTATTTTTAAAAAAAAAATTGCCATGGGGAAATACAGTGTACAAGAGAAACCAATGAGGAACTGATTCATTGACGGGCTGAACTTGATAAGGCAAGGAAAAAAGAAAGGGCCTTTTCCCCCCAGTCACTTTCTTCAATACTCTGATTTCCCTTCCCAACCCCTTAATGGCTTATTGGATGAATAGACCAGATTCTGTGACTTTCTGATCACTTCTCAATACAGGAACAGTTCCATTTAAAAATGATAACTTCCACCCTAACCTGTTTGGCTCAATGGATAGAGTGTCGGCTTGTGGACTGAAGGGTCCCAGGTTCGATTCCGGTCAAGGGCATGTGCCTTGGTTGCAGGCACATCCCCAGTAGGGGGCGTGCAGGAGGCAGCTGATCAATATTTCTCTCTCATCTTCCTCTCTGTAAACAATCAATAAAATATATTAAAAAATAAAATGATAACTTCCTTGTACATATTAAAAGTTCCAGTCTCAGTCTGGCCTGTGTCAACCTATGAATCAGGTCACATCCAGGACACATTCCAGGTCAGATCATATACCTGGGTTGTGGACTGGATCTCCAGAGTCAGGTGTGCAGGAGGCAACTGGTCAATTATTCTCTCTCATCATTGATGTTTCTCTCTCTCTCTCCCCCTCCCTCCCTCCCTCCTTTCCTCTCTGAAATCAGTAAAACTATATATCTGTATATTTTTTAAAAAGTCCCAGTCTAATTTAAATCACACTTGCAATCACAAATATAATTCAACACATCAAACCACCTTCTTGTTCAGGTCTGATTCTTCACTCTGCCCCTTCCAACGCAGCCCCCATTCCCACTCGCCACCCTCTTCCCCATCAGTCGGCTTCTCCCAAAGTGGGCAGAGGCTAGAAAGGTAGATTTAAGGAAGGCCATCACTTAATCCTCCACATGAGCCAAGGGGAGGGTCTTTTGTGACAGGCACCGTTGTAATCTGGTTATTGGTGTATCTTGCAACTAGAACATGGATGTACTCAACTACTTACCACTCTCAGTTTTGAGACTTCTGATATCCAGTAGCAAATCACATTAGAAACCAGATTTTTAAGTCGAATTTCCCAATTTGTATGTTGGCTCAAAATTATTTCACATTGCTGGACCAAACCAGGTCTGCCTGTAGGCTGTCCATTGCCCATGAGCTGTCAGCTTGAGGGCTTTGGGTTAGAACCAGTTCCAAGGTCTTTTGCAGCCCTCATTGTCTGTGAATTTATGATTTTCCTAGATTTAGCAAGATCCACTGGAAGCCATCCAAGCTTTACCCTTTTAGGCAGCTCCCCTGCACACCCCCCAAGGAATTCTGGGTGGCAGAGGCCTCCTGGAAATGTATTTTCCTGAATGCACACCACCAGTGTCCTGGAGAAACCAGAGATGAAGGGAAGGGCCAGCAGGTGGCAGGAGAGAATAGCATGGGACTCAGCTTCCGTGTCCTGGTGAGTCTGTGTTGTGTTCTTGCAGTTGAATGGGAGGGAGGTTGAACCCAGGACCTGGTCCCCCCTCTGGTACCAAGAATCTTAAAGCTCATCTGGAAGATGGGCTTCAAAGCTCTTTGCCTTGGAAATCTTAGAAATCTGAGGTAGACAATGCCTGAACCTTCTAAACCAATGCCATGTAATTTTAAAAGAAAATGGCTGTCAAAATATAATGCTTGTATCTAAAAACAAATCTTTCTTGTATCAGATTCTAGCTTTCCTTCGCAGGCATAAGGCACAGGTTTTGCAGAAATGTTGAATTTCATAGAATCATAGCCTGTGGAGGTTGGAAGGGACTGGAGAGGTGGTCTAAGCCAAGCGTGCACTTCTGTTCTCTTTACAACATACTGGAGCAGAATTCCTCCAGTCTCAGCATGGATGCCTCTCAAGATGGGAAGCTCATTACTTTATAAAGCCATTCAGCGATGAGAAAGTTACTTTACTGAGCCAGTATCAGCCCTGCAGTGACTTCTGCCCATTATTTTGTCTTCTCGAGCCACATGGGGTACGTTGAAAGGTTTGAAGATAACACTTGCCACTCACGACTGCTTCTAAACACCCATTGGCAGGAAGAGCAGGCATCCGAGGACAGAAGATGGCTTCTCACATCACATGGGTCGAGTCCTCCAACTCTCCTGCTTGCCTAAGTCCCAAGGAAAGAGTACTTCCCAGCTGTGAACAGTCCCACCATGAGCCCAGTGGCTTGCACAGGGCAGGGCAGAGACCATTCTTCTCCATAGTAGCCTGGATCAGCTGGCTCTTTGACTTACATTGTCAACTAAATCCCGAAGTCTCTTTCACCCCTTGTGTTGATTAGACTGTTGGGACTTTGAAGGGCGTTTGGACCAGAGCACTTCAGATTTAGTCTTTAAAAATATTATTTTTTACTGTAAAATGTAACAAACATCCAAAAGAGTACATGGAAATATATATTCACTTTCAAGGATAATAATATAAATACCTGTGTTCCCACGCTAAGAAATAGAACAGTCCCCCCCCCCCCCCCCCGCCCCGCCAAGGCCCCTGTGTGCCCGATCCTAATCACATCCTTTTTCTCCCTGCCAACTCTCCTGACTTTTGTGATATCCATGCTCTTGCTTTTCTTCTGGCTTTTCTCCCCTACATACATTTTTCAGAAACAGTACTCTGGCTCTGCCTGTTTTGAACGTCATATAAATGGAATCTTATTGTAATTTTTTCTATTGTTTCTTTCTCTCAGTATTTAGTATTTAATGTTTTTCTCTACTAATGATATGCTATTGGAGTCTATTGAGTTAATTCTGGCTTTAATTAATGCCTCTAACATAACCCCCTTTACCAATATTATCCACATATTTATAAACATTCCTTCTCTATTGTCATCCTAAAATTTTGGAAAAATGTTGAATGGGATGGGTCTCATTCTTTCAGCACACTTCTAGAAACAAGCTTTCTGACTCAGATGCATCAGTTATTCAGCACTCTTTGGGCACACTTACCCGGTACCCAATCTTCCAAATTTTACTTTAATGCAGATTATAATTCCCTACTTGCTCGGATGCTTATCCTCTTGCTTGAAATCCGGATAAAATATATGTATGGCTTTTCTGGATCTACCCATCCAGCAACCTTGTTAAAAGGAGGGTCAGAAAACTCAGGATGGCTCCTAATAACTGCTACACCATTTTCTAAATAAGAAAGAAGCCCTTTGGTTTCTATAATTTTGCCTGAGATTGATGGCAAGCTCACCAAGCCTATAGCGGTGGAGAATTGGCCTTTGGAAAATCAGAACTATGTTTTCTGATCTATTGCTTGCCATGGTGTCTCCAAGTTCACAAATAACACTCGAGTGGTTTCCCTTCACAAGTTTTCAATACCTGGAGTGTCCTCCTTTCTGGGCCAGGAAATTATGACTCGGAGAAAACAAGAGGTAACAAATCCACTGAGACGAGGAAGGCACTTTTTGTGCTGAGAAGGGACCAGGACAAAGCTCTTAATGACTGGCTTCTGGAAAGTCACAGTTTAAGTGCTTTTAAGAAATTGAGGGTGAAGGGGCAAGGCTGAGAGTAATGAAAAGCATGCAGTTACGAGAAATGAAGCAAACTGCCAGAAGGCGGTGGTCGAGTTAGAATGAGTGTGTTTTCGGTTCATTTAGTGTGGAATGATAACTTTCCCCACCAGCCAAGAAACAGGAGAGGAGGAGGAAGAAACACTATCCCAGGGCCCAGGGTGTACATTTAGCTGAGCTTAGGTCATTGTGAGGGCAGCATCGAAGGGCTTGAGGAGCTCCAGGCCTCAGGGGAAGGAAATCGGAGGGAATAGAAGGAGGTGTAGACTGGGGGAAATAGGACCCGTTCTGGGACGGGTGATCCGATGAGAGGCAGTGGGTTCCAATTCTGATAGGAAAGGGGAGGCGCAGAGGGTGACCCTGGGTGAATGGACACGCAGCAGGGTGCCAGTGTGGCCTGAGGAAGAAAGCGGTGGTGCATGCTGTTGAGGACAGCAGAGTGAAGTCAGGAGGATGGAGGTGTCTCCATGCCAATGGGCACCACTGCCGTCAGGGCACAAGCCCAAACATGAGGTGCCAGAGCCACTAATGTTGAAGGGGAAGGAACCAGAACCAGACGGGAACTTCCAAAGAGGAGCAAGGGGACAGCGACAGGTTCATGGTCTAGAGGCGGCAGCGGGGAGTTTCCTACCTGATCATAGAAAGTGATGCAGGAGACGTCCCCATGGTCCCTCTTTGGCCAAGGAGTTGGGTGAAGAGGGAAAAGAGCTGGGAGCAAGTGGAAGTTCACAATGATGAAGCTGGAATGTCGGGGTTCAGGGCTTTGTGACAGCAGCTCGGGTGTCAGAGGCACAGGGCGGAAGCTGACTGGAGAGTTGCTGGACATAGTAGGGGAGCTAGCGGATGGATTTTCAAGGAGAGATCTGTGGGTAAAAGAGCTGGCAAATCTGTGTGAGGGCCAGGAGTGATCGATCTTGTTAAAGCCTCAAGCCAGCCAATGGAGGAAAGATGCTCTTTTTGTAGATGCAGAAACCCGGACTAGAGAAAGACATAAACAGTGAGCGCTCTGCAAGCTGGATCTGCTGGGTCTTCCTCTTCACGTCCACAGGAGTACCTGTCCCCACAGGGGAATCCATAACAAGACGGTTATCCTCTCAGCACAATACCTGGGGCCTTTTCCAGGGCATTTAAAAACATGCATTGGCTTCCCAATCAACCAGAAACCAGCCCAACCTAATACATCCTTGGCTCGTGTCTACAAATGTATGACTGGTGTGCCATCCTATGTTTAGATTTAGCATTCATAAACATTGCATTCCATTTTACCCTGATAAGTTAGCAATGCACATTGATTACTGAGAAATCTTAATCATCTGTGAACTGAGTTCATCAAAGCCAAACCGTATCTGAATCATCCCTGAATTCAGGTTGAGCTACAGTCCTGAGTGTTCCTGGCACAGACCCCAGTCTCACCAACTTGATCTCACTGAGGGGCACCGGGGCTGGTCTCATTGTTCTTTTATCAATCATTGCCAAAGGCCAGAACACTGAAACCACACAGATTTTATGGCAGTAAGCCACCCTGCTCTCATTCTTGCTTTATTTAAAAAAATATATATTTTTTTTGTTCAAACAATTTTTCTTGCTTTATTTTTCTCTATAGCATGCATCACCATCTGCCACACTACATATTTTTGTGTCTCTTTGTTCAGCTTGACCCCACACAGGCTCCATAAGGGCAGGGATTTTTGCTAACTCTGTACCCCTAATATCTAGGGGTGCCTGGCTCACAGGAGGCATGGGCTTCATGGAAAGACGGGGAATTGTCTTGGATTGAAGGAGACTAAAGAAACACGACAGCTAAATGCTGCAAGATTATGAATTGGATTTTTGGCATCAAGGGCACTGCTGAGACCACGGCACAACAGCTTCAATGTGGTGTGAAGTATCAGCACTCGTGTCCTGGTTTTGGTGTTTATACTGTACTTACGGAGGAAAATGTTTTTGTTTGTTGGCAATACAACTAAAGTGAGTCTGTGCAACATTCATGCCAACAGTTTACTCTCAAATAGTTTGGGGAAGAGTTCTTTGTGTTTCACTTGCAACTTTTTCATAAATTTGATTTATTTTTTTTCAAAACTATAAAACGATAGCATTAAAAAATGTGTATTTTCTAGGTCTGTCTGTTTCAGTGACTCAGAAGCAGTGATTCTGTGCCCAGATGATCAATTCTAAATACCATTTTCCACCAAAAGGAGTCAGAATTCCTTAAAGAATGCCAGATTAGAGGTCCAAAGCAGGGAATATACAAGACAAGCCAAGAACATTTTGCCATTCCTGAAAGCAAGGAAACTACCAAAGACTACTGAGCTTGGCCACAAGAATCTGGGGAATAACGTAAGGAGGTCAAAGATGAGACAATTAGCGCACAAATAAAAATAATAAGTGCAACAGATGGAAACACAGCAAAATCACTAAAGCATGTCCTGGCCGGTTTAGCTTTAGTGGTTAGAGCATTGACCCATGGACCGAAGGATCTCGGGTTTGATTCCTGGTCAAGGGTGTGTCACTGGATTTCAGGTTCGACCCCTGACCCCAGCTGGGGCGTATGTGGGAGGCAACCAATCAATGTGTCTCTCTCCCATCAATGTTTCTCTCTCTCTCTCCCCCTCCCTCCTTACTACTCTCTCTAAAAATCCATGGAGGAAATATCCTCTGATGAGGATTAACAAGACAAAAAAATGGTTAAAATCCACGAGTTCAAAATAATAATAAAAATAATTCATAGGTCATTTTGGGATGATATCATGTGGGAACTTATTCTGAAAACTAGAAAACAAGGAAGGAAATCAAGAATGCACTCTGCCACCCTAGCCAGCTTGGCTTAGTGGATAGAGCGTCGGCCTGTGGACTGAAGGGTCCCAGGTTCGATTCCGGCCAAGGGCACATGCCTGGGTTGCGGGCTCAATCCTCAGTGGGGGGCGTGCAGGCGGCAGCCAATCAATGATTCTCTCTCATCTTTGATGTTTCTAACTCTCTCCCCTTCTTCCTTCCTCTCTGAAATCAATAAAGAAATATATTTAAAAACAAAAAAAGAATGCACTCTGCCTTTCATATAGGAACTGTAATTGTTATTTGAGGAGAAAAAGTTTCTCTTTGAAAGAATTCTAGCTGGTGAGTGAATATGCAATGTTCACCATTTTTTGAAAACCTTATGAGCTAATGGACCTGGATAATGGTCATCCATATCCACTAACATCACAACAATAGAGCCCGGTAGACCTTATTGTACCTACTAATGGCACAACGTCATGTGACTATGAAGCATGGTTGCTCAAAATCACACCCCACATCTATTCACCCAGCTACCAGTTTACAGGACATACTTGCCACAAGAACATGTTTTGAAAATGTGACCAGCATAATTCAGAATATGGAATACTCTAGGAAAAATGACCTAGCTTCCCTAACAAATGAAGTTTACAAGAAAAAAGGAAGAAGAGGAGCAGGAACCTATAGATTCAAAGAGACTTAAGAGACATATCAACCAAATGCTATATGGACATTTAGGGTGAATTTGAACACTGACTATTTGATGATGGTGTGGATTTGCTTCAAAAGTATTAAGGTGATTTAAAGCATGACAAAAGTAGACAGCAATGGACAATCCATTTGTGGAGATGGGCACTGGAGTGGGTAATGGTAGTTGAAGAAAGTGTGACCATGAGTTGATCATTTTATCGGCTGCCTCCTGCACACCCCCCACCGGGGACTGAGCTTGCAACCCCGGCATGTGCCCTGACCGAGAATTGAACCCTGACCTCCTGGTTCATAGATCTAGGCTCAACCACTAAGCCATGCCAGCCAGGAGAGTTAATCATTAAAAAAAAAAACAAAACAAAAACTGGGGGATCAATACATTGTAGTCCATTACTGTCTACTTTTGTTATGCCTTAAATCATCCATAATATTTCCAAATGTCATTAAAGCTGTTGTCCCTGCTGCTTTCTGCCTAGGTTCTTCCTGCTCTGGGGCCTCCCTTAGCCTGCCCCCCAACTCTTCCAGGGGAGCAGAAGGTTCTCTGAAGTGTTAATAGCATCCCCTTTGACAAACAGCCTTCCTTCTCCCTCCACCCAAAGGTAAGGAAGCAGCAACAAGAGAAGAGGTTGTGAGGCCGCAAGCAGTGTAGGTCCTTGGATGTCAAGCCTCCAATAACAACTATAAAGAGAGTGCTTGTGAGGCTCAAATAGCTGAGATAATATATACAAAAGCTTGAATGTAGAAAGTGATTTGCAAGTGTAAGCCTAGATAGTTTTTATTTGCAATTCCTTCTCCTGAAGAGGGTTTTTCTTGGCCCCAAGCTATAAGAATATAGGAAAAAGGAGTATGGGGGAATTATGCAAGCCTCAGAGAAGTCTCTCTTTGATTTTCTGCAACCACATACCACTGAATTTGCTGACCCGGGGATCCTGACATCTGCGTCCTTGGGCAAGAGCTCCCTGGGCCAGCAGGGAGGGAGATCCGCAGGGAGGGAAGGGAGGAGGGCAGTGGGTGGGATCTTGGCCAAGTGATGAAGTGCGAGAATCAGAGTTGGCTGGAACCGGGCATCAGCACTGGGTTGGCCATGCAAATGCCACAGCTGGATTTACTGGCTCCAGCCCTGGGCCCCCATCCCATGCCTCTGGGCACAGAGGGTATTTGGGGAAGCCAAGCAGCTGCCCACTTAGCAAAGGGCC
>PVJC01029411.1:0-21928 GCA_004026665.1 Murina feae
CTCCCCGCCCTGCCACCTTGCTTTCCCACTTTCTGGTGCCCTGGTGCCACTTCCAACTGCCAGCATAGGCAGGCAGTTGCAGCAGAACCCTTTGGTTTGTTCTAGTTCCGTGGCTGTTGGCCTCCATCTTGGCTGGGTTAATTTGCATACAGCCACTCTGATTGGCTGTTGGCCTCCATCTTGGCTGGGTTAATTTGCATACAGCCGCTCTGATTGGCTGGTGGTAACGGTCACATTTGCATGTTTCGCTTTTATTATAGAAGACTAGAGGTCCAGTGGATGAGATTCGTGCTCAGACTGGCCTGTGCCCTCTCACAGTCTGAGTGGAGGCAGGAAAGGCTCCCACCACCATCGCTGGGCTCACCAGCCATGAGCCTGGCTTCTGGCTGAAAGGCGCTACCCCTGTGGGAGTGCACTGACCACCAGGAGGCAGCTTCTGCATTGAGCATCTGTCCCCTGGTGGTCAGTGCGCATTATAGCAACCAGTTGTTCCACCATTTGGTCGATTTGCATGTTAAGGTTTATTATATAGGATTACTTTTTAAGTAATTAAAAAATTTTTCAATTATAGCTGACATACAATAATGTATTAGTTTCAGGTATACAACATAGTGATTAGATATTTATATAACTTATGGCATGATCACTCCAATAAATTTAATACCCAATTGACACCATAACTAGGTTCCCCTTCACTTTTTTCACTCACTCCTACAACTCCCTCCCCTCTGGCAACCATCCCTACCTAATTAGAAGATAGAATCAACCAAACTTGTTGATTACCTGAAAGTAGAGGATGGGAGAGAGAGGACTTAATGTTCTTCTTAGGTTTATGTCTTGGGTCACAGGGTGAACGCTGGTATCTAATCTAATAAAAGCATAATATTGAAATTGATCGTTTCTTTGGGATGCCTAAGCCACGCCCACCAGCCAATCAGAGCGACTGCATGCAAATTAACCCAGCCAAGATGGAGGCCAGCAGTCATGGAGCTGCTAGAGTAAACATGCAGCTTCCATTGCAGCAGGAGTAAAACTGTTTGCCGGCTGGGCTTCTCCCAGCCCAGGCAACAACATATTTGCAACATTGTCTCAATTATAGAAGCCTCAGAGCGATGGAGGAAACTGCCTGCCTATAGTCTACTAAGGCAACATTCTTTCAATTTTAGAAGCCATGAGCTGACGCAGACAGGAGGTTTCGTTACCTGCCTAGGCCTCGGCTTAAAGGAACAGTGTATCAATTATAGAAGATAACCCCCAGAAACCTGCTTCCAGCCAGCCTTGCTGGGACATTGGGTCAGTGGGAGCTGTGGGCAGCCTGAAAACAGCCCTCAGTCCATCACCCATGTTGGCCACACCCCAGTGGGGTGAGGGACCCCACTGGGGGGCTTAGCTAGCCTGTAAACGACATCAGCCCCTCACCCAGGCTGGCCAGGCACCCCAGTAGGGGCCCAAATCCTGAAGGGATTGTGGGCAGCCTGAAAGTCTGAAAACGGCCCTCAGGCCCACACCCAGGCTGGCCACACCCCAATGGGGTGAGGAACCCCACCGGGGGGCTTGGCCAGCCTGCAAACAGCCATCAGCCCCTCACACAGGCTGTCCGGGTACCCCAGTAGGGACCCAAAACCTGAAGAGGCTGTGGGCAGCCTGAAAATGGCCCTCAACCCATCACCCAGGCTGGCCACACCCCAATGGGGTGAGGGTCCACACTGGGGGGCTTGGCCAGCTTGCAAACAGCCATCAGCGCCTCAACCAGGCTGACCAGGCATGCCAGCAGGCGGACATCCCCAGAGGGGTCTCAGACTGCGAGAGGGCACAGGTCAGGCTGAGGGACTGCCCGAGTGCACAGATTTTTCTGCACTGGGCCCCTAGTATGTCAGGAAATTGGAGATTCTCAAGGGTGTGCATGGGTAAGTGGCTGATGGCTGTTTGCAGGCTGGCCACAGCCCCTTCAAGGTGGGTGTCCCCCCCCTGGGGTGCCTGGCCAGCCTAGGTGAGGGGCTGATGACTGTTTGCAGGCTGGCCACATCCCCTTCAGGGAGGGGGTTCCTGCTGGGGTTCCTGGCCAGCCTGGATGAGGGGCTGAGGGCTGCTTGCAGCGAGGATGGCTGGAAGCAGATATCTGGGATTTATTTATATTCTGTAATTGAAACTTTGTTGCTTTAACCAGAGCCCAGGATGGGTTGCCCCTGATAACCCAGGCTTCCTTGAGCTCAACCTGGCTAGAAGCAGGTATCTGGGGTTTATTTATCTTCTATAATTGAAACTTTGTTGCCTTGAGCGGAGGCCACAACTGATCAAGGCAGGCGGGAACTCCATAGCCGGGGCAAGCCGCCTGCTTGTTCCAGCTCTGTGGCTGCCAGCTGGCATCTTGGCTGGGTTGATTTGCATATAGTCGCTCTGATTGGCTGGTGGGCATGGCAATTGGCTGATGGGCATGGCAATTGGCTGGTGGGCATGGCTTAGGTATAGCGGATGACACCAATTTGCATATAACTCTTTTATTAGATTAAATATATAATATAATAAAAGAGAAACATACAAATTTGACCATTACCACCAGCCAATCAGAGCGGCTGTATGCAAATTAACCCAGCCAAGATGGAGGCCAACGGCCATGGAGCTAGAGCAAACCAGAGGATTCTGTTGCAACTGCCTGCCTAGGCTGGCTGAGCCTCTGCTCACGGCCACGCCCACCAGCCAATCAGAGCAGCTGTATGCAAATTAACCCAGCCAAGATGGAGGCTGGCAAGGCGGCTCTGCACTGGGAGCCTCCACAGCCGGCCGGCATAGCTGTGCCAGGTGTGTCAGCTCAGTGGGAGGGGGGTCTGGCCTGGGGCCTCCTCGGGGTGTCCAGGAGCAGCTGTCCTGGGTCTGCTGCCTGGCTCCACCCCCTGGGGGCCTCTACCAGGCGTGTGGGAGAATGGGTCCTCCACGGGGCTTGCAGGAGCAGCCATCCTGGGTCCACTGCCTGGCTCCGCCCCCCCAGGAGCCTCCTCGGGGCATCCAGGAGCAGCTGTCCTGGGTCCGTTGCCTGGCTCCGCCCCCTGGGGGCCTCCCCGGGGCATGCGGGAGCGCGGGGGGCCTCTGCAGGGTGTGTAGGAGCAGTCGTCCCGGGTCCGCAGCCTGGCTCTGTCCCGGGGGCCTCCTCAGGGGCGTGCAGGAGCACCAGTCCAGGGTCCGCTACCTTCATCCACCCCCCAGGGGCCTCCACAGGGCGTGCGGGAGCGTCTGCTGCACAGTGCAGAGAATCCGAAGCCAGTTCGCTGCCCGGCTCCACCCCAGGTGTGTTTGCTCAGCAGCAGGGCCCCACCGAGGGATCCTGCACCAGAGTCCGCCCCTGGCTTGCCACCCAGCTCTGTGCCAGGTGTGTTGCCTCAGCGGTGGGGCCCACCAGGCGTGTGCGATCGTGGGCCCTCTGGTGGGAAACATCCAGGCCTGCACTCACCAGCCCTCCCACCCCCCAGTGCACGAACCCTGAAGGGGCTGTGGACAGCCTGAAAATGGCCCTCAACCCCTCACCCAGGCTGGCCAGGCATGCCAAGCAGGTGGACATCCCCCCTGAGGTGTCCCAGACTGCAAGAGGGCACAGGCCGGGCTGAGAGACCCCCACCCTCCGAGTGCACAAATTTTTGTGTACCGGGCCCCTAGTATATATATATACATGTATACACACTTCTATCTAATAAAGAGGGAATATGCTAATTGACCCTCATGCCATTGCAAAGATGGCAGTGCCCACAGCCAATAAGGAGAGAAATCTAATAAAGAGGGAATATGCTAATTGACCCTCATGCCATTGCAAAGATGGCAGTGCCCACAGCCGATAAGGAGGGAAATCTAATAAGGAGGGAATATGCTAATTGACTGCCACGCCCTCAAAGATGGTGGCACCCACAGCCAATAAGGAGGGAATATGCTAACTGACTGCCACGCCCTCAAAGATGGTGGCACTCACAGCCAATAAGGAGGGAATATGCTAACTGACTGCTACGCCCTCAAAGATGGTGGCACCCACAGCCAATAAGGAGGGAATATGCTAATTGACTGCCATGCCCTCAAAGATGGTGGCGCCCACAGCCACCAGATGGCTGGCAGGGGAGGGCAGTTGTAGGTGATACATATACTAGAGTCCTGATGCACAAAATTCTTGTAAGAGTAAACCTTCCTTCCCCTGGCTGCTGGCACTAGTTTCCTCTGGCACCTGGGACCTGGGCTTTGCTCTGGCCACCGGCAGGCACCTGGGACCCAGTCTTCCCTCTGGACCCAGCTTCGTCTAATTAGTATATTACCCTTTTATTATTATAGATACTAGAGGCCCAGGGCACGTATTTGTGCACAGATGGGGCCCCTCTGGGTTGCCTGCTGGGTCTAGGGCCGAAACCCACAGTCCAGCGCCGCCTGCAGCTCCTACCTGCCACTCCCACTCATCCCAGCCCCACTGCGCATGCCGCAGGCTGGTGCCCAATCAGTCCCAATCAGGAGAGGCTTGCGCTGCCACAGCAGCGCTCACCAGCTGTATCTGGTGCCCTCCCAAGGGGAATGGTAATGATGTCATGTAGTAACGCCTGGCTTCCTCTTCCTAGTGACTAGTCTCCTTGGAGTTTCTTCAGCCCAGGAACACGACTTGCTTATAGTCAGGTGCAAAGATTTTACAGTTTAACCAAATGTCTGTGAAGCGTTTTCATGTGCCTCATCTCATTTGATCCTCACAGAAGTCCTGGAGTAGGTAGATGGGAGACTTGACTTGGTAGAATCCTATTTTCTTTTTTTAGCTGGAATATGGAGATTAAGAAAGTTTAGAAACTTGACCTGACTGAAAAGAAGTAAGAAATGGTGGAACTTGAAAATGACTTCAGGTTTTCTCACTGTGCAGAATATAGTCAAACACTGCTATAGTTAAGTACTTTATTCTTTGTTCTCCCTGCATGATCTACAATAATAATCTGCTTCATGTTGATATTTACTGTTGTGTTGCTGACAATTATCTGAAAGAGAAGTTGGGGTGCTTCACAGGGCTGGGAAAAGTTTAGCTAAATCAGAAAGCAGATCCAATTAAGCAAGTTTATCTATATATAAAGCTCTCACTGGCACCAATCACATATGTGTGTTTCGATCAGACATTGTCAATCGTGAATTTGGTTGACATTTCTATTATAGAGAAAGGGCAAAGAGTGATATTAAAACATTTCTTCTAGTTAATTCCTTTCAATGTGTACGAATCCATGCACTAGGACACTTCACTGAGTGACATTACCATCACTCAGTTTCTCATGTCACTATAGGCTTAAACCTGGGCATCACCCTCATTCCCACCACGTCTGGTGAATAACGAACTATTATAAATTACTAGGGGCCCGGTGCATGAAATTCGTGCACTGGGGGTTGGGGGTTTCCTCAGCCCATCCTGCCACTTCACACATATTGGGAGCCCTCAGGGGATGTCCTACTGATGGCTTAGGCCCACTCCCTAATCCCCATGAGGAATGGGCCTAAGCCGCAGTCTGGCCTCCCTTTGTGGAAGGCGACCAGGCTAATCAGGGAAAGCCGCCAGCCCCATTACTCTGCTGCAACAGCCACTGCCACTCACTGCAGCCACCAAGGTGTTTTCATTAACACGGACTCCAGTCCCTTCACCATGAAAAAATGACAACTTTCTTTAGGCATTTTCAAGATGTGTCTTTCATAGGATATGACATTTCTTTCTATTTTTTTTTTTTTAATCCTCGCCTGAGGATATGTTTCCATTGATTTTTAGAGAATGTGGAAGAGAAGGGAAAACAGAGAGAAACATCAAAGTGAGAGGAACACTTTGATTGGTTACCTCCTGCATGAGCCATGACCTGGGCCCAGCCAGGGAGGAGCCTACAAACTAGGTACATGCCCTTGGTCAGAATTGAACCCAGACCCTGCAGTCATCAACTTGAGGCATTATGCACTGAGCCAACCCGGCTAGGGCAGGATATGACATTTCTTAGCCCTCCAGCAGTGGACCTTCATTTTTTTTCTCCAGGAGTGTGGTGGAGAAACCCTAAATGCCTTTTTGGATTCTTATTACCCAAGTTACTAAGAATATTACCAGTGGCATACAGGGAGCTTAGCCAATGAGCGTTAAGAAAAGGTGTTTCCTCTGTAGTTCACTCCGATCACCAGCTCCATCCCTGCCCCTCCAATCCCAGCTCCACCCCTACCCAGGCCTGTAGCCTCTGGCCTAGGATGCAGGCCTGGGCAAAAGACCCTCCAACCCCCCCCCCTCAATTGCCGGCTCCGCCCCTTCCCTGGCAGTGGGGGGGGGGAGTCTCTGCCAGAGGCTAGAGGCCTGAGCAGAAGACCCTCTAACCCCCACAATGGCCAGCTCCATCCCTTCCCAGGGCGGGGGGGGGGGGGTGTCTCTGCCTGAGGCTGCAGGCCTGGGCAGAAGACCCCTCAACCCCCATGATGGCCAGCTCTGCCCCTTCCCAGGTTCCTGTGATTGATGGCTCGCCCCTCAGCCCTCCCTGCCTCCCCCACCACCTGCCTGGCTAACAGGCCTGGCTACTTCCGTTGGGGCTAAGGCAGACTGGACACCGCCATCTTAGTTGAGTTAATTTGCATATTTGCTCCTGATTGGTTGGTGGGCATGGCTTGTGGGTGTCTCAGAGTGATGGTTAATTTGCATATTGCTCTTTTATTAGATTACATAGCTGCCAAATAGTTCTCTAATCTATCCACTTTGTTCCTTTACTCTGGTCCAAACCACCTCTCACCTGGCCAATTGTAATAACCATTTAATCTCTCTTTTCATATCTGCTCCCAGTTTCAATGCATTTTTTTTGCATTCAATACAGGGTGATTTAAAAGTGCAGGCAATCACATTAGGTTCCAAGTCTGGAGGGGATGTTGGGAATCAAGCCACAGAAAAACAGTGAATGAATGAAAAGTGACCTCAGAAGATCCTAAAATGAAGGGTAGAGATCTGAGGTGGGAGTGTGTAGCACTGAATCTGTGTAAGGTCTCCTGATCTTTATACTGTCTCCATAGTTTTGCCCTTCCCAGAATGTCCTGTAGATGGAATTATACAGAATGTAACCTTTTTACATTGTCTTCTTTCACTTAGTAATATGCATTTACAGTTCTTTCCTGTCTTTTCATGATCTGACAACTCATTTCTCTTTAGTACTGAATAAATATTCCATTGTCTGAAAGTATCACAGCTTATTTACCCATTCACTTACTGCAGGGCATTAGTTTCTTCTAAGTTTTGGTAATTCTGAATAAAGCTGCTATAAATACTGGTGTGCAGGTTTTGTGTGGACAGTTTTCAGCTCACTTGGGTAAACACCAAGGACTGCATTTGCCGGATTGTATAGTAAAAGTGTGTTTAGTTTTGTAAGAAACTGCCAAACTGTCTTTCAAAGTGGCATGTCCCATCTTTCAATGAATGAGAGTTTTACTCCACATCCTTGCCAGCATTGGGTGTTGTCATTGTTTTGGATTTTGGGCCTAATACTGCAATTCAGACAAATTCCCAGGTTCTTTACATTTTCTCTAAATCCCAAAGGGCCCCAAGCACCAAAAAGATGCTGTTACTAGTGGTAATACACAAAACAACAACAGAGGCCTGGATACCTGTCAGTCTGTCGATACCTGACACAGTTCACAAGGTACTACTTTTACCTCATGGGTGAATTTCCCCTGAATACTTGGCTTTACCATTCTCTCTCCAGAATTACATGTCTACTTTCCTGAGCTTCTTGTTTCAATTTTCTACATATATTCTTTTTGTAGAGCACTGGTTAATACCCCCTTTTCAAGGGGAGGTTCTGACTTGTTCTTATCACTTGGTATACTGAGTGTCCAATTGTTGATTAAAGAGAAATAAGCCAGAAAACTGGTAATGAACTTTATTAGAATCTACTTTAAGATCTTCTGAGAATTAAGGAATCAGACAGGAAAAGATGGGATTACTTCACCTTAGTTTATTGGAATAGGTTAAGAAACAAATGAATGGAGAATTGTACTTGATTTATGTAGAATTTGTCTTGGGTCTTACATACTTTTCTTCATCTGTATCATAATATTGAGGTAAAGTTATTGCATATGTGAGTGGCTTTGGACGAGTTGGCTTTGGTATTCTTTTACGTGCTTCCAGTTCCATGATATTGAGGCAACAGTATCTCCCGTTTTCACATAGTACTTCACGTATTTCAGTTACTTTGCATATTTTTCTGCAGTTTCCTTGTATATAGTGACCCCAGCATTTCTTAAGTTGTTCAGTTACTATGCACATAAAGAACAATTGGTCAAGGTCAGTGTTTGAGATTTAAAAGCAACTTTGGACATGGCAAGTATAGAGGAAGTTTGTAGGGATTAGATGTATGGGAGATTCACAAGGCAGATACCCATAATATCCCACGGAGGATGCCCCAAGAAGGCAAACCTCAGTGTTTATATCTATCTCATCACTCATATTTAGTTTCTACAAGGTTTTGGGCTTCCAGTCAACATCTGATGGACTCCATCAAGAGCAGCAGATCTTATATGGGAAAATAAAGAAGTTGATTCCTTGATTTCAGTGCATGGCACTATACCTCATCAGGGAACCACAGCAAATCTTCCTCTATTTGAATGTTCCCAGGGCACTCATTTTTTAAAAATAATTGCTCCACCTTTATTACCCGGAGTATAATAATTCTTTACTATGTATTTATGTCTGGGTCAAATTATGTTCTTGGGTTCATACTCACTGCCATAGTCAAGAATGACTTTCTCATCCAGTCAGGTATTTTTCCCCTCAAAAATCTTCCTCCCTCCCCTGTTAATTCTAGCATTGTCCATTTCTTTCTTTCTTTCTTTTTTTTTTTTTTAGCATTGTCCATTTTTGCCAATGCATGTATTCCTTTGGCTTTTAAGTCATTACAATAATCTTGGCCTTGTTTTATGCCTCTATGATTCTTCATTCTTCCTCTACCTCCAGCTGCAAGAATTTCTCCAATGTTCAGCCCTAGATCGTTGCTCTCCCTGAGCTATATTCTTTCCTTTAATGATCCTAAATACTTTCTATGATCTAAGAGTTAGGATGTTTAAATTTTGGTTTCTGGGCTGGTACAATCTCCTAGAATAGGCCCCTGAGGAAGACTGAGAACAAAGATGCCTCCATCCTCTGGTTCTAGAACTCCTTTGTTAGGAATTTAGGGGCCCAGGGACATGCCATCACCATTACTATAATAAGAGGCAAATGTAGTAGATATGGTTTTCAAAGAGAAATTTCAAGTTATTAGTATATGCCCAGCCCTATGCTAGGTGTTTCACAAATATTATGTCATTTAATAAGGCTCTCATGAGTCTGGTGTTATTATCTCCACCAATGAGGAAATTGAGACTTAGAGAGTCCTAACCGTTTATCCAAAGCTGACAAACCAGTAGTAGACATTGAAGGCCTGTTTCTTAAACCTGACTCCAAAGTTTGTGCATATTCACACTCTATAGTAAAATAGACTAATATATATATTTCCACTGTTTTCCCACTATTCACACTCTACCATATATACTATGGAAAACGATGTGATTGGATACCGGAGTAAAAACTATATCCAAAGAAATAAGTGCATCCCTAGATATTGGGTGCATTACTTTCTACAATGAGACTTTCTCAGAGCAAATCATGGCCTCTTTTCAGCTCTGGGTACTCCTTTTTAAGAAAAGAATCATGGTTAGAAGGTATCAAGAAGAAGGAATCTCTAATGACACTGGGTAGACTTCGGTCATCCCGGGGGGACCTATTTCCTTCTACTATGAATTATAAAATTATCTTGGGTTCTTCGACATACTCCATCCCATTGTTGATTTGTGCGAGCCCCCAGAAAACTCTAGATTACCTGTGGGCTGCTGGAAAAGCAGAATTGCCATGATCAGGAAGAGCCTCATGGCCAGGCTTCCCAAGGGAGGTGGCAGCCAAAGCTCTTGGTCCAGTAAGTTGCACACCACGCCACCTTCCTCAGAGACCTGGACTCTTATGCACTGAACCAGAACAGGTGGTATGATACGAAGTGTGTCCCCAAACTTCCAGTTTGTGGATTTTGCATCATGTGGGCAGGCACCGGAAATTTGAGGTCACCCACTCTACCCCTACATGGAATCAGACACAGCATGTTCTATTTCATCATCTGACGCCATTCTGTGGCTGTGGACTGGTGGGGAGAAGAATCTGTGCTTTCTCTACTTGACTGTCTGCCCAGATAGACCAAGAGTGAATGAGTTAATGAAAATAATGAACCTATTTCATTTATTGCATTCAGCTAAGTCTAGGATGTCTGGGTGTTGTGTCTATCACTTTAGTCAATCCAGATGGAAGCCAATTTTTTATTTCTACATCCTAGATTAATTTATAATTATTCACAGACAAGAAATACATAATGATGAAGGAATAATCATATGATGACAATAAAAATTTCATTTAGAAACAGCAAAAAAAGGGAGAAAAGTCAGAGATAACAACATAAAGCATCGTCCTAATGGATAAGAATAGCAAAGTTTTTTGTTTTTCCTGCCATTATGAAGTGGCAATTGTCAACCTTTTGCATCTCATGGCACACATAAATTAGTTGCAAAAATTCTATGGCACACCAAAAAGTACATTATATTTTTTGCCAATCTGACAAAAAAGTTAGAATTTTGATTCATTCACGCCAGATGGCTATTGTTGTGTTGGCTCTTGTCATTTTTTTCCCCTTTATTGATTAAGGTTTTACAAATATGTCCTTATCTCCTCCTCCCCTCCCCAATCATTTTTTTTTTTTTTACAGTCTAAGGGCCAAGAGGTCAGTGCCCTGACGGAACAGTCAGATGCTGCATATTTAAAAAATTCTTGTGGCACACCAATGTGCCTGCCGCAGTTGAAGGTCACTAGTGTAGAGAATTCTTTTGTTTTCTTTCTGTCCTGAGCCCTGTGAAGGTTCCCCTGTTCTCAGTGGCCATACCTTGGAGGAGACTAGGGTGAGGGGATTCTTCTGGGAGCTCTGCTACTTTAGCAACATGTTTCCTGTTAGTGCAGGTTTAGGAAACTGTATGAATTATTTTGTTACCCAGACTCTGATTTCTATGGCATTATAACTCTTTTGAAAGATCAACAGACTTTATTTTGAAGTGTTCTCAATCATTTTCATGTCTAAGACCCATTCAGAAATCCTTTTGAATCATGACAATTCATTTTAGATTCCAACCAAGGCACTGGTATCAATAAAACAAGCTTTTGGAGATTTTACCATCTCTATAGCTCTTAGCTTAACAACCTCTCACTCAGACTCTGATTGTATGTAGTTCAGTACAGTAGCCTCTGGACAGCCTGGACAATGTTGCTCAGTGGCTGAGTTTCAACTTATGAACCTGGAGGTCACAGGTTCAATTCTCCGTCAGGGCACACGCCCAGGTTGCGAGCTTGATCCCCAGTGTGAGGCAGCCAATCAGTGATTCTCTCTCATCATGATGTTTCTCTTCCTCCCTCTCCCTTTCTCTCTTAAACTAATTTATATAAAATAGCCTCTGGACAGTGTAGGTGAACTAATCGAGATTGATCACCATGTATTTATAGTGGTATTAATGTATGCTCTTGTGTAATACCAACAGCAACACTTGCAGAAATGTACACAACAGATAGTTGGGTTAATACAGGGCTATGGTGTGCCCAAGAAATCAATGACTTAAAGAAGTGGAACAAGGAGTCCTGGTTATTGGCTAGAGAGTTAGTGAAATAAATCATGGACTCTATTCTTGATAAGAAGAGAAATATAAACAGGGAGGGACTGACAAATTGGTCTTTGGATTTTGAAGATTTATACTAACAACATGTATTGCTTGTGCAATGGAGAGGACATTCTGTATCTAACCTGCACTGTCTTCTTCACCATCTCCTTGATTAGAGAACTTACATTCCTACAGATAACATTAAGATTGTATCTTAGAAAAAAAAATGGTGTCTCTCTCTATTCCTACTTCAGTAATGTGCGTGTGCTCTCACATGTGCTTGTGCAAATGTGTCTGTGTATCTTTTCTGTCCCCTGGTGTTGGAGAGTCTGAGGCTAAATCTCCTAGATTGATTCCAGAAGAGTCTTCTTTTCTTGCAAATCTTCTTAAAACTTAAACAGTAAGTGTTTCCACAGCAAGATGGGATGAAGAAAGAACAGGATGTTTCTTAATGAGGGAGAAACCACCAGTCAGTACTTACTGTTAATCTCAGGACCTCAGAAATGCGGGGCTTTTGAAAGTACAAATTGTTTTAATGTACTACTTATAAAAGGACATAAGTAGGAGAGCAAATAACAGCTGACCATTGAATAATGTGGAAGTTAGGGGGGCCAACTTCCACAAAGTCGAAAATCCACCTACAGCTAGGTATTTGATGATTTCAGTGAGCCATTGAGGGAAGTTGTGTTTGTTTGAAAGATTTTTGTTTCATTTTTTGTTTTATGTCAATTAAAAACAATATTTAAAAATAGTTTTATTGTGTACATTACACAATTTATTGAGAAGAATCTGGAAATATAAAAACAAAGAGTAAAAAGGCAACAACAGCAGCAGAAAACATCTGGAAACATGTTGAATAGCATGCTAAAATTTTTCTTTAGTAGAATGAAAATAGCTTTGTTTAACCCAAATATTTCAAATATTAGCTTATGGGATTTTCCTGATTAGTAGGAAAGGTATAGTAAAACTGTCTCACACTTCCACCACCTGGAAATCTTGGGTCCTCAGCCCTCTGCTAACTCCAGAGATGTTTACACTCTCAGGAATTCACTCGCCTTCAGAATTCTGTCTTCAGGCGCTAACTCTGACTTGTACCATATTCATCCTTCCTAGTGCAAATCTCTCTCTTAATTTCCAACAAAAATAAAATTACACAAACTAAACATTTAGGAATTTATCAGAATTTACACAAGAGTTTGGGAAGGAGGATTACTGGAGTAACACAATCAAATTTCAAATTGACTGGAAGACATCAGTGATCTTAAATGAAGTTTCTTCATCCCAGGAATGGTGAATTCTTTTGGCTTCACCTAACCTTAGTTTCTCATTAGCTGACTGGTTTTTAAAGTTATTTTTTCCTGTTCCATCTCCTTCACTCAAGCTTTCTTTTTAAAATTGTCCCCAAGCTCTTTTATATATTATGGAATAGTTTCTAATATCTACTGGCTACATGAGTATTTCCTTGGCACTAATTCCTAGAGGTGACTAGGTTGATTAGTGGCACAGGACTTTCCTAAGACTTTTAGTATATGTTGTCAATTTGGTTGTATAAATTTTATAATCTATCTGTAGTTGAAGACAGTATGTTTTCTTAGCCTCCTTGTCAGCACTCAACATTATCATTTCCTGTTCCCTAGACTTTTCTAGGGAAGGTTTTAATGGCTAAATTGGTTCAGATAATTCAGATGAAGGCCTCCTGCCAAAGGATATTAGTGTGTCTCCACCTCATTGATTTTTCATAACAACAGTTTTACATATGTCCAACCCAGTTTCTGAGGCAGCAGCTTTCAGAACTAGACTGAGCCTGCTGGTGTGGCTCAGTGGTTGAGCGTTGACCTCTGAACCAAGAGGTCACCGGTTCAATTTGCTGTTAGTGCACATACCTGGGTTGAGGGCTCAATCCCCAATAGGGGTGTGTAGGAGGCAGCTGATTGATGTCTCTCTATTTCTTCCCCTTCCTCTCTCTCTCTCTAAAATAAATAAAAACATATTTTAAAAAAGAATATTCTTTAAAAAAAAGAACTCGAATGAATTTAGTGGAGTGATTTCTCAAACCTGGATAAGGTATTCGCATGGATGAGGGTTAATTATGAAAGAAACGTAAGTGCTGCTCCTTTTATCAGATGAATGCATTTTCTCTTAGCTTAGGCAAGCATCACACTTAAGCCTGAGCAATGAGAGTCCCTGCCCTGGGCCTATGCTCTAGAAAGCCCTATTCTGGCCTTCATCTGGCTGCATCCCTTCCTGTAATGCAAAATGTCACTGAGACCAAAGGGATATCTTTACCTAGAAACTGATTTCACTGCTTCATCCTTCTAGACTGTGCTCTGGGTAACTGGGACCCACAATTCATACCCCAACTCTTTCCCAAGCTTGCATGTCTCTACATGTGTCTTCCAAGGACCCTCATAGTGTGGGGGAAAAATAGAATGGGTAGTAAAGAGAATCAAGCTGCAGACTGGAATCTGGAGCCCTGAGTTTGGCTTTCTTTGGGATGCCATGTCCTGGAACAAAACTTCCAAAGATTCTGAAAATAAAAATTTGAACTTGGCTTTTTAAAAAAAATATGTAACACTTCACCAATTTGTGTGTCATCCTTGTGCAGAGGATATGCTAATCATCTCTGTATTGTTCCAGTTTTAGTATATGTGCTGCCGAAGTGAGCACTGAACTTGGCTTTTTAAATTTTTTTAAAAAATAATTATTATATTTTTTAATCCTCACCAGAGGATATTTTTCCATTGATTTTCAGAGAGAGAGGAAGACAGAAAGACAAAAATATTGATGTGAGAGAAACACATTGATTGGTTGCCTCCTGCATGTGCCCTGATCAAGGCCCAGGCCAGGGAGGAGCCTGCAACTGAAATACATGCCCTTGACCATAATCGAACCTGGGACCCTTCGGTCTGCAAGCTGATGCTCTATCCACTGAGCAAACCAGTTAGGGCTGAACTTAGCTTTTTAGATATATGTGTCTAGGTAAGAGGATAGGCTGTATTTTATTTAGTAATTTGTGAGTGTTTATCATTTTTAAATACCTTTCATAGGTGGGCCTTCATTTGTATTCTTCCCTAGGTTCCACAAATGTAAGGGTGTGTTTGCAAGTGAATTTTCCTCTTTTAGTTACATTTTTAAAAAAGGTATGGCATACATGCAAATAATTTTCCCTGATAGTTTCCTCAAGAAATGAAGCGGTGAAGTTGCAGGATATGAAATCAACATAGATAAATTAGTTACATTTCTAAATATTAACAATAAAACATCTGAAAAACAAATAAAGAAAATGATCTAAAAAAACAGTTGAAGAGTCAAAAACAATACAATACGTTGGAATAAATTTGACCAAGGAAGTCAAAGGTCTGTATGATAAAAATAAGACCTTGATGAAAATATTTGAAGAAGATACAAAGGGGAAGATATGGTCATGGTCTGGAAGAATTAATATTGTTAAAATGTCTGTTCTATAAAAAAGCCCTTTAAAGATTCAGTGCAATCCCTATCAACATTCCAATGGCATTTTTCACAGAAATGGAAAAAACAGTCTTAAAATTTGTATGGGAACACAAAAGACCCGGAATAGCCAAAGCAATCCTGAGAAAGAAGAACAAAGCTGGAGACATCACACTTCCTGATGTCAAATTAATTGGTAATTAAAATAGAATGGTACTGGCATAAAAATAGACACATAAACCAATGGAACAAAATAGAAAACTGAGAAATCAACACTTGGGTATATGTTCAACTAATATCTGACAAAAGAGCCAAGAATACTCAATAGGGAAAAGATAGTTCATTCAACAAATAATGTTGGGAAAACTGAATGACCACATGCAGAAAAATAACAATTAGATCCTTATCTTACCACTTACAACATTAACTCAAAATGATTCAAAGACTTAAACATAGGACCTGATATCAAACTCCTAGAAGAACACAGGAAATAAGGTTTCTTTTTAAAAAAATTATCTTTATTGTTGAAAGTATTACAGATGTCCCCTTTCCTCCCCCCATTGGTCCCTTCCCCCATCCCTGCAACCCTCCCTCCAGGTCTTCACTGGACTATTGTCTGTGTCAATGGGTTATACATATCTATATCTAATCTAATAAAAGAGCAATATGCAAATTGGTGTCACTCTGCTACACCTAAGCCACGCCCACCAGCCAATCAGAGTGACTATATGCAAATTAACCCAACCAAGATGGCAGCCGGTAGACACGGAGCTGGAACAAGCAGGAGGCTTGCACTAGCATGGAGGAAGCTAAGACTCCTGCCTATCTTGGCTGGTTGTGGCCTCCGCTCAAGGCAACAGAGTTTCAATTATAGAAGATAAATAAACCCCAGATACCTGCTTCCAGTGGCTTGGGCTCAAGGAAGTACTGGGATTGTCAGGGGCAACCTGACCTCGGCTCAGGTTAAAGCAACAAAATTTCAATTATAGAAGATAGATAAATCCCAGCCTGCAAACAGCCATCAGCCCCTCACCCAGGCTAGCCCCACCCTCATGGGGTGAGGGTTCCTACTGGGGGGCTTAGCCAGCCTGAAAACAGCCATTAGCCACTCACCTAGGCTGGCCAGGCACCCCAGCAGGACCCCCATCCCTGAAGGGGCTGTAGCCAGCCTGCAAGGAGCCATCAGCTGCTCACCCAGCCTGGCCAGGCACCCCAGCAGGACCCCCCTCCCTTAGGGGCTGTGGCCAGCCTGAAGATGGCTCTCAGCCCCTCATCCAGGCCGGCAGGCACCCCAGCAAGGCCCCCCTCCCTGAAGGGGATGTGGCCAGCCTGCAAAAGGCCCTCAGTCCCTCACCCAGGCTGGCCAGGCACCCCAAGGGGGGAAACCCACCTTGAAGGGGCTGTGGCCAGCCTGCAAACAGCCATCAGCCCCTCACCCAGACTGGCCAGGCACTCCAAGCAGGACCCCCACCCTGATCTGGGACACCCTTCAGGGCAAACCAGCAAGCCTCCACCCATGCACCAGGCCTCTATCCTATATAATAAAAGGATAATATGCAAATTGACCCTAACAGCAGACCACTGGGAATGACTGGTCACTATGACACACACTGACCACTAGGGGGCAGGTGCTCAATGCAGGAGCTGCCCCTGGTGGTCAGTGCAATCCCACAGGGGGAGCTCTGCTCAGCCACAAGCCAGGCTGATGGCTGCCAGTACAGCGGTGGTGGCAGGAGCCTCTTCTGCCTCCTCAGCAGTGCTAAGGATGTCTGATTGCAGCTTAGGCCTGCTCCCTGCTGGCAAGTAGACATTTCCCGAGGGCTCCCGGGCTGCCAGAGGGATGTCTGACTGCCAGCTTAGGCCTGAACACCGGGGAGCAGGCCTAAGCCAGCAGGTGGACATCCCTTGAGGGTTCTCAGACTGCAAGAGGGTACAGGCCAGGCTCAGGGACCCCTTTGAGTGCACAAATTTTTGTGCACTGGGCCTCTAGTACTGTATATGAAAGCCTAAGGGATTATTACCACAGGATGACTGGCTGGTAGATATGACATGCAATGACCACCAGAGAGCAGACACTAAATTCATGAGCTGCCTACCCCCTGGTGGTCACTGCGCTCCCACAGCCAACCTCCCGTGGCTGGCCAACATCCTGGAGTCTCCCCCCCCCCGCCCCCTGCCCAGTTGGCTGGCCCTGATTGGCTCCGATCAGGGCGGCCAGCCAACCTCTCGCAGTCACTATCCCCGATTGGGACTGGGCAAGACAGCCCCGATTGGCGCTGATTGCTGGCCAGGCTGAGGGACCCCACCCATGCAAGAATTTGTGCACTGGTCCTCTAGTATGCATATAAATTTTTGGTTAATCTCTCCCCGCTGAGATTCATCTGTCTGTCCATGCTTCTATATCTCTGGATCTGTTTTGTTTATCAGTAGATTTTGTTCATTAATTCTATAGTGAGGTCATGTGATACTTGTCTTTCTCTAACTGGCTTATTTTGCTTAGCATAATACTCTCCGATCCCTCCATGCTGTCTCAAAGGGTAAAAGATCCTTTTTTATAGCTGCATAGTATTCCATTATATATGCGACAAATCTTTTTGTTCACTCATCTACTGATGGGTACTTGGGCTGTTTCCAGATCTTAGCTATTGTAAATAGTGTTACTATGAACATGGGATGCATATATGCTTTGTGTTTGGTGTTTCTGATTTCTTAGGATATATCCGCAGAAGTGGGATCACTGGGTCAAATGGCAGTTTCATTTTTACTTCTTTGAGGAAACTTCATACTGTTTTCAATAGTGGTGGCACTAGTCTGCATTTCCACCAGCAGTGCACTAGGTTTCCCTTTTCTCCACATCCTCACCAGCACTTGTCATTTGTTTATTTGTTGATGGTAGCCATTCTGGCAGGTGTGAGGTGATACCTCATTGTTGTTTTAATTTGCATCTCTCTGATGATTAGTGACTGAGTATTTAAAGAAATATATATTTTTATTGATTTCAGAGAGGAGAAAAAGGGAGAAGGAAAGACAGATAGAAATATCAACTATGAGAGAGAATAATTGATCCCCTGCCTCCTGCACATGCCCTACTGGGGATTAAGCCTGAAACCTGGCATGTTCCCTGACTGGGAATTGAACTGTGACCTTCTGGTTCATAGGTCAATTCTTTAACACTGAGCTACACCTGCGTGGTGAGCATTTTTTCATAGATCTCTTGGCCTTTTTTATGTCCTCTTTGGAGAAATGTCTATTTAGTCCTTTGGCCCTTTGGCCATTTAAAAAAAAATTCTTTAATGTTGAAAGTATTACATATGTCTCATTTTCTTCTCATTGACCTCTCCCAGCCCACTCCCAGCACAAGCCCTCATCCCCCTATTGTCGGTGTCCATTGGTTATGTCTATACATTATGCATGCACACAGTCTTTTTTTTTTTTTTATTAAAGATACTGGGATTTATTTTTATTTATTTACTAGAGGCTCGATGCATGAAATTTGTGCAAAGGGCTCAGCCCCCACCACTGCCATGGCTGCCTCAGCACCCACTGCCATGGCTTCGTCCAGAAGGTTGTCCAGCAGGATGTCCAGTCAAATTAGCATATTATGCTTTTATTAGTATAGATTTATTTATCTATTTCAGAGAGGAAGGGAGAGGGAGAGAGAGACAGAAACATCAATGCTGAGAGAGAATCATTGATTGGCTGCCTCCTGCATGCCCCTTATTGGGGATTGAGTCTGTGAACCGGGCATGTGCCCTTGATCAGAATTGAACCCAGAACCCTTCAGTCCACAGGCTGACACTCTATCCACTGAGCCAAACTGGCTAGGGGGCGCACACAAGTCTTTTGGTTAATCTCTTACCCTTCCCACCCTCCCACCCTCCCCTGCCTTCCCTCTGAGGTTTGACATCTGATGCTTCTATGTCTCTGGATCTCTTTTGTTCATCAGTTTATGTTATTCATTATATTCCACAAATGAGTGAGATCATGTGATATTTCTCTTTCTCCACCTGGCTTATTTCACTTAGCATAATGCTCTCCAGGTCCATCCATGCTGTTGCAAATGGTAAGAGGTCTTTCTCTTTTACAGTAGCATAGTATTCCATTATGTAGATGTACCACAGTTTTTAATTCACTCATTTGTTGATGGGCACTTAGGCTGTTTACAAATCTTAGTTATTGTAAACTAGAGGCCTGGTGCATGAAATTTATGCACTGTGTGTGTGTGTGTGGGTGTGTGTGTGTGTCCCTCAGCCCAGCCTTCACTGTCTCTAGTCTGGGACCCCTTGGAGGATGTCCGACTGTCCACAGGGATTGGGCCTTAACCTGCAGTCTGACATCCCTCTCACAATCCGGGACTTCTGGCTCCCAACTGCTCGCCTGCCTGATTGCCCCTAACCTCTTCTGCCTGCCAGCCTGATCACCCCTTAACTGCTCCCCTGTTGGCCTGATCACCCCTAACTGCCCTCCCCTGCTGGCCCAATTGCCCACAACTGCCTTCCCCTGCAGGTCTGGTCGCCCCTAACTGCCCTCCCCAGCTGGCCTGGTCTGCCATAACTGTCCTCCCCTGCCAACCATCTTTTGGCAGCCATCTTGTGCCCACATGGGGATGGCCATCTTGTGCAAGGGTGTGACAGTCAATTTGCATATTACCTCTTTATTATATAGGCTTGTGCTGCTGTGAACATAATGGTGCATATATTCTTTCTTTTTATTATTATTACTAGGGGCCCGGTGCATGAAATCTGTGCACGGGGCGGGGGAGGGGTCCCTCAGCACAGCCTGCCCCCTCTCACAGTCTGGAACCCCTCAGTGGATGTCCTATGATGGCCCCAGTCTGCCAGGCGCCTTTTGTGTGTGTGTGTGTGTGTGTGTGTGTGTGTCGCCACTGGGGACCTGCCCCCAGCCGCATCTGAGGCTCGGAGCAGTCCTCCTGTGTGTGTCTACCTGCTGGGGGTCTGCCCCCAGGCTTGGAGCAGGCACCCCCTCTATGTTGATCTCTCAGACTCTTGCCCTCCCCTGCATGTTGTTCTCTTTTTTGAGCTGTGGCCAGGGCTGGGTGCTGCCTGCCTCCCAAGCTTGCCTACTGCCCATCTTCCTCCAGCCACCAGAAAGCAAGGAAAACCCCACCTCGTGGTCAGGCCAGCCTTTTCCTGCTCCCTGATCCCCAGAAGGGATCTGGGGAGCCGCCAAGCAGGCCCCTAGCCCCCAAGATCTTGCTTTCCCGCTCTTCAGTGCTCCTCAAAGGGCCTGGGGAGCTGCCAAGCAGGACCCCGGCCCTTGCAGCCTTGCTTTCCTGCTCCCCGGTGCCCCGCAAAGGGCCTGAGGAGCCGCCAAGCAGGCCGCCAACCCTGCCACCTGTTTCCCACTCACCGGTCCTGGGTCCTGCTCTGTTCCGCCCTGCAGCCGCTCTGTGCACTCAGGAGGTCCCTCAGGCCGGCCTGTGCCCTCTCACAGTCTGGGACCCCTCGGGGGATGTCCACCTGCTGGCGTGCCTGACCAGGCTGGGTGAGGAGCTTTAAGGCTGCCCACAGCTCCCATTGACTCAATGTCCCAGCAAAGCTGGCTGGACGTAGGTTTCTGGGGTTTGTTTATCTTCTATAATTGATGCTGTTCCTTTAAGCCGGGGCCTAGACATGTAAGGAAACCTCCTCTCTGCTTCACCTCACCTCACAGCGTCTATAATGAAACAATGTTACTTAGTGGTTAGGCCAGGCCTGCTGTTTCCTTCAGATTCCGAGGATTCTATGATTGTTATTATGTTGCAAATGTGTGTTTTGCTTGAGGATAAGCGGAGCAGAGCGGGCGGCAGTTTCACTTTCACTCCTGCTGCAATGGAAGCTGCCATTTACTCAGGTCCGTGAGTGGCGGCCGCCATGTTGGCTGGGCTAATTTGCATACAGTCGCTCTGATTGGCTGGTGGGCGTGGCTTACCCCATCCCAGAGAAATGGTTAATTTCAATATTACGCTTTTATTAGTTAAGATTTATAAAAAATTTATCTTTATTCAGATTATTACACTTGTTTCTCTTTTTCCCCCATAGCTCCCCTTCTCCCAGTTCCCACCCCATCTTTTGTCCTTGCCCCCCCAACTGTCCTCATCCATAGGTGTACGATTATTGTCCATTCTCTTCACGCACCCGCAACACCCTTAACCCCCGAAAATTGTCAGTCCACTCCCTTTCTATGCCTCTGATTCTATTCTATTCACCAGTTTATTCTGTTCATCAGATTTTTTATTCACTTGATTCTAAGATTCATTTGTTGATAGATATGTAGTTGTTCATAATTTTTACTTTCCTCTTTCTTCTTCCTCTTCTCAAAGGATACCTTTCAGCATTTCATATAATACTGGTTGGGTGGTGAGGAACTCTTTTAGCTTTTTCTTGTCTGTGAAGCTCTTTATCCAACCTTCAATTCTGAATGATAGCTTTGCTAGGTAAAGTAATTTTGGCTGTAGGTTCTTGCTATTCATCACTTTGAATATTTATTGCCACCCCCTTCTGGCCTGCAAAGTTTCTGTTGAGAAATCAGCTGACAGTTGTATGGGTGCCCCTTGTAGGTAACTAACTGCTTTTCTCTTGCAGCTTTTAAGATTCTCTCCTTGTCTTTTGCTCTTAGCATTTTAATTATGATGTGTCTTGGTGTGGTCCTCCTTCGGTTCCTTTTGTTTGGGGTTCTCTGCACTTCCTGGACTTGGAAGTCTATTTCTTTCACCAGGTGGGGGAAGTTTTCTGTCATTATTTCTTCAAATAGGTTTTCA
>PVJC01029412.1:0-14521 GCA_004026665.1 Murina feae
GCCAGGTAATTCAATGGCAAAAGGGAAGTTTCTTTAACCAATGCTTCTGAACAAGTAGCTATTCACTTGAAAATGTATCAGGATGCACCCTTACCTCATACCATATACAAAAATAAACTTAGAATGGATCAAAGATCTACATATAAAAGCTAAAACTATGAAGCTCTTAGAAGAAGCATGTCTATATTTGTAACCTCAGCTTAGGCAATGCTAATTTTTTTAAGATAAGAAACCAAAACACAGCAACAAGAAAATAAATGGATAAATTTGACATCATTAAAATTATAAACTTCTGAGCCCTGGCCAGGTGGCTTAGTCAGTTGAACCATCATCCCATATACCACCAAAAGGTTGCAGGTTCAATTCCTGGTCCGGGTGTGTAAGGGAGGCAATTAATTGATGGGTTTTTCTCTCTCCCAACTCTCTCTCTCTCCCTTCCTCTTTCTCTAATATGAATATTAGTAAAAAATATCCTTGGGTTAAGATAAAAAACAAAAACAACTTTGTGCTTCAAAGGATATCACCAAGAAAGTGAAAAGGCACCCCAGAGAATGGTAGAAAACTTTGAAAATCATATATATTATAAGGGACTGGTATCTAGAATGTACAGGTTTACCTCATATTATTGCTCCTCACTTTATTACATTTCACAGATGTTGCCTTTTTTTAAAAAAAAAAATTCTGGCAAGATCTTCCATCAGCAAAAAAATTATGACTCACTTTATTTCGGTTGTCTGGAACTGAACTTGTGCTATCCCTGAGGTATGCTTGTATAAAGAATTCCCACAACTCAATAATAGGCACCCAATTGAAAAAAAAATAGGAAAGGATATGAATAGCTATTCCTCAAAAAAGGAAAAATATGTACAAATGGTCAATAAGCCCATAAAAATGTGTTCAACATCATTAGTCATCAGGGAAATGCAAATCAAAATCACAATGATATACTCACTAGCTTGACTATAATTCAAGAAATAATAGCAACTGTCACTGAATATACGGACTAAGTAAAAACCCTCATATGTTGCTGGTGGGAATGTAAAGTGGCATAACTGTAGTTTTCAAATGTTAAATATAGAGGTAGGAGCAATTTCACTCCTACCTATACACCCAAAAGACATTACATTGCTGGAGTTTTGTTGGTCAAAACAAGTCATATAGAAAAACTCAACTTAAAGGGGACAAAAAAGCATCTTACCATATACCTGAAAGACAAAAACAGAAATATTAGTGGACTATGCTAATCTAATATAATAAAAAAGTAATATGCAAATTGACCATCGCCTGAGACACCTAAGCCATGTCCGCCATCCAAGCCACGCCTCCCAGCCAACCAGAGCGGCTGTATGCAAATTAGCCCAGCCAAGATGGAGGCCGGCAGCCATGGAGCTAGAGCAAACCAGAGGCTTCTGTTGCAACTGCCTGCCTAGGCTGGCTGAGCCTTTTCTCACAGCCCTGCCCACCAGCCAAGCCATGCCTCCCAGCCAATCAGAGTGGCTGTATGCAAATTAATCCAGCCAAGATGGAGGCCAGCAGCCATGGAGCTAGAGCAAACCAGAGGCTTCTGTTGCAACTGCCTGCCTAGGCTGGCTGAGCATCTGCTCATGGCCACGCCCACCAGCCAATCAGAGTGGCTGTATGCAAATTAACCCAGCCAAGATGGAGGCTGGCAGGGCGGCTCTGCATTGGGAGCCTCTGCGGCTGGCATAGCTGTGCCAGGTGTGTCAGCTCAGTTGGGGGGGTCTGGCCTGGGGCCTCTTCGGGGCATCCAGGAGTGCCTGTCCTGGGTCCACTGCCTGGCTCCAACCCCGGGGGCCTCCACCAGGCGTGCGGGAGAGCAGGTCCTCCACAGGGCGTCCAGGAGTGCCCATCCTGGGTCTGCTACCTGGCTCTGCCCCGGAGGCCTCCTTGAGGTGTGCAGGAGCACCTGTCCAGGGTCTGCTACCTTCATCCACCCCCCAGGGGCCTCCACAGGGCGTGCAGAAGTGTCTGCTGCACAGTGCGGAGAATCTGAAGCCAGTCTGCTGCCTGGCTCCACCCTGGGTGTGTTTGCTCAGTAGCAGGGCCCCACCGAGGGATCCTGCACCAGCGTCCGCCCCTGGCTCACCACCCAGCTCTGTGCCAGGTGTGTCCCCTCAGCGTTGGGGGACCACCAGGCATGTGTGATCGTGGGCCCTCCAGTGGGAAACATCCAGGCCTGCACTCACCAGCCCTCCCACCCCCCAGTGCATGAACCCTGAAGGGGCTGTGGGCAGCCTGAAAATGGCCCTCAGCCCCTCACCCAGGTTGGCCAGGCATGTCAGCAGGTGGATATCTCCCCCGAGGTGTCCCAGCCTGCAAGAGGGCATAGACCGGGCTGAGGGACCCCCACCCCCCAAGTGCACAAATTTTTGTGCACCAGGCCCCTAGTACCAACTATAATTTGCTCTTCTTTCCACCAAATAGTCTTTCATAAGCAGAACATACCTTCTCCTCAAAGGAAACAAATTGACTGCATCCGCTCATTGTCTGGCATCTCTAACACTCCATGTTTCTCTAGCAGGAACTGAATGGATTCTTCTGGGTACAGAACCCTATGAAATAAATAGACAAGTTATGTGTCTCTACACACTCAATATAAAATAGTGAAACAGGAAGAATGGGAGAGAGAGTAATCACTGCTCTGGCAATTCTAAAATCCCTTGGGCAGAGATTGGGAAACCTCTCCTCTAGGGTCATAGAATTGGGGAATTATTAGGTCTATGGGTCCTGCTCTGTCTACTAGCTTGAAGCCCTTAGAATCTTGGAGCTACCCTCTTCTGAAAGGTTCTCCCCTTTCTCATCTTGGCCACTTTGAAACAGGGTATCAGAACATTCCTGGAACATGCCTAGAATAAGGCATCAGAAATATGCCTTCCTTGGGCACCACATCTTGCTCTTAGATAGTTGAGATCTTAAGGCTTGTTCAATAGCACAGTCTTTTTTTTTTTAACCAATAAAACTATCCTCAACATTTAGTCAGCATACTTGACGATGGTCCTCCCAGCCTCCAGACTGTGAGAGACAAATTTCTGTTGTTTATAAACTACATGGTCTATGATATTCTGGGGTAGCAGCCCAAAAGGACCAAGACATGTATTTTTCTGCTGGTCTTCTCTGATCTGCCTGATGTGGGCTACTCCCCCCTGTTCTGTGCCTCACAACACCTTACACATCTCTTGCAGATTGCTCATGGCTACGAATTTTTTGTTCCAGTTTCATTGTGTGATTATTGGTTAATAACATGATTGTGTATCTGATTCTGAAACCATAATACTTAGAAAATCTCTTATTCATTTAGACAGTCAAATATTTGTAGACAGAAAGGATAAACCTAGGTCATTTTACAACATAAGAAACAGACTCAATCCTTCACATTAAAAATTTTGGGGTGTCTAGAGCTGTGTAAATAAAACAAATTTTACTATTTCAATTAATTGTACTATGCACGTTTTTATTTTGTTTGTACTGGTTTAAAGATAAATATTGGTCATGAGTAATATTTCCCTGAATTGATAAATACCTTCATGAGTATTTTGATCATAGGTCTTATTTACTCATTGACCAGGTATTATTAGGTCATCTTGTTGACCTAAATTATTATTTTTCAAATATTTACTTTATTAGAAATTTCAAAATATAATAAAAACTTTTCATTTTTCATTTGACTCCTGGATTCTCAGAAATCTTTAGTCCTAATTCTTTTCTTTCATCTTTACAAATGTAGATTTTTCCATCAAAAAAGATACATATAAGTATCTTTCATCTCAGAATAAAAAGGTAGAGGAAAGGAAGCTTTTAAAGAAAGTTTTGGATGCAGCTATAATATCCTTAAGTTGAACATCAAAATCCTCATGGGCAATTATTGGAAAATCTGATTTAATGTTTCCCACTTAAAATAACTGCATGTAGCATTATTTCTTATTTTTGTTGAGCACTTTATGGACACTTACAGTAGAGAGTTATCATAAGATTTTATGAAACGATAGATAAGGAAGACTTGTTTCCCTTTGCCTACAGCCAGCCAAAGCCACCAGATGGGAGAAAACTATAAACCATCACTCCAGGTTCATACAACAGAAGTGAGTGAGAGAATGCATGTGACAGCATGTGCCTGGTGCTGGCACATAGTTGGCACTCTGGTTTTACTCATTCAGTTCTTCAATGGGTCAGGAATAGGATTTGAAGCAAATTTATCTCCTGTGGTAGAGCCACAAATAGATTCCCTCCCAGGACTTACTCTGCACACATTCACCACTCCCATGCTCTGACCCACAGCTGCATTCACATCACTACACATTTGGATTTCTCATCATACCAATGCAATGGGTACAATAATATGCTCTCATCAATCATTCCTACATCAAATATTAACCTTTCATCTTTAAGAGACACATCGCCTTAAAGACAAACTCTGAGAGAAAGGCTTTTAAAGAAATGTGTATGCTAAGTTGTCAGCATAAACCTTGACCTAGGTTACTAGCTATTCTGGCTAAATGGCAGGCAGGACATGAGATCTGACTATTTCAGTCTTCTCATAAAAAAGACAATAAAATGAATGTTTGGTGAGAAAAATGCTTTTATGGAAACTTGTGTAATTCAAACTTTTGGTGGTGGTTTAACATCAGATTTTACAATGAAGTAGTTAAATAGTTGGCTGAGTTTTTTAAAAGTCTGGGGAATTTACAGGCAGAAAGTATGCTCTTTATAGTTTTGTCAGTCTAGAGAACAAGGCAGCAAATCTGAGACTTTGGGTCTGGGATGCCCACTGCAAGGCATCTGGGTCTCTCTCGGATAATCTTCCACCCTGCAATCTGCTGAGTTTACATGTGACATGAAGAAAGTAGCACATAGTTAGGAGGTGCTGTTGGTTTTCCAAGAGAGGAGTAAGTTAGTCCCGAGTCCCTCAAACCCTGGTAAGTTCATCTGTAGTCATAAATTTGTGACAAAGGCCTAGGCCATTGTCTATGAACAGAATAAAGCTCGAAGGCACAATCCTCACTGTTCAATGTCAAACCTACTGAGCTCATGCTGATGAGCCAGTTGTTTATGAATGAGTAGACTGAATGGCCACCATCTGATCCTCACTGGGATCTTCTGGACAATAGAAAAAATGATACTTCAAGGGTGTTTTACTGCACTTCCCTCAGAAAAGGATGGGCATAAAGTAACGCAGATAACAATATTCATGAGAAAAGTTACAAAGGCCACATCAACACCATACCCTATCTAATCTAATAAAAGAGTAATATGCTAATTGTGTCACTCAAGCCATGCCCACCAGCCAATCAGAGTGACTATATGCAAATTAACCCATGCAAGATGGCAGCTGGCAGCCACAGAGTTAGAGCAAACAAGAAGCTTCCTTGCCCCAGGCTGTGGCTTCCACTCAAAGCAACAAAGTTTCAATTATAGAAGCCACAGAGCTAGAGCAAACAGGAGGCTTCATTGCCCCTGTGATGGAGGAAGCTGCCTGCCTAGGCAGACAGTGGCCTTCGCTCAAGGCAACAAAGTTTCAATTATAGAAGATAAATAAACTCCAGATACCTGCTTCCAGCCAGCCTCGCTGGGAGCTTGGGTTGCTGGGGGCTGTGGCCAGTCTGAAATAGCCATCAGCCCCTCACCCAGGATGGCCCCACCCACATGGGATGAGGGTTCCTGATGGGGGGCTTGGCCAGCCTGCAAAACAGCCATCAGCCCCTCACCCAGACTGGCCAAAACCCCAGCAGGACCACCCACCCTGAAGGGGCAGTGGCCAGCCTGCAAACAGCCATCAGCCCCTCACCCAGGCTGCCCAGGCACCCCAGCAGGATCCCCATCCCTAAAGGGGAGGTGGCCAGTCTGAAAACCGCCCTCAGCTTCTCACCCAAGCTGGCCAGGAACCCCATCAGGACCCCCACCCTGATCCAAATACCCTTCAGGGCAAACCAGCAGGCTCCCACCCATGTACCAGGTCTCTATCCTATATAATAAAAGAGTAATATGCAAATTGACCCTAACAGCAGAATCACTGGGAATGACTGGTCACTATGACACACACTGACCACCAGGGGGCAGATGCTCAATGCAGGAGCTCTCCACTGGTGGTCAGTGCGCTCCACAGGAGGAGCTCTTCTCAGTCACAAGCCAGGCTGATGACTACCAATACAGCGGTGGTGGTGGGAGCCTCTCCTGCTTCCTCAGCAGCACTAAGGATGTCTGACTGCAGCTTAGGCCTGCTCCCCACTGGCAAGTTGACATCCCCCGAGATCTCCCAGGCTGCCAGAGGGATGACTGACAGCTAGCTTAGGCGTTCTCCCCGGGGAGCGGGCCTAAGCCAGCAGGTGGACATCCCCCATGGGCAAACTGTGAGAGGGCACAGGCTGGGCTGAGAGACCCCCTTGACTGCACAAATTTTTGTGCGCTGGGCCTCTAGTGAAGTAAATTACCCAGAGAATCCATTCTGGATTAAAGAAAAAATGTAATCATCCTGTCAAAAATAAGTTTTTGTTTATGCACTACATTGCATATTCCAGCATTCTACAACTAGCTTTTTTCATTGCACTATATTTCTATGTTTATCTCTTGCTTCAGTAAATTGGTGCAAATGTAGGATTATTGTTTTAATCTTTGTGGGCTAGATAATTCCAGTTTAGAACATGAAGAGTGGGACAGCATCATTTTCTGAGATAATCCCACTTTCAGAAAAGCAGGACTTATGCTTTAAATTGATTGTCTTGACATAGAAAGATTAATCCTCTTATGTGGACCAATGTTGGCAACATGCCAGTTTGCGATAGGTATAAAGCAGGAGCTGAGGGTCTAGAGAAAAGCTGACAGAAAGGGCCATAAACACAGACACCCCATCCCCAACTACTTGAGTCATCCTAATTCACCAAACCCTTACACTTGTGTGTTTAGGATAAAAATTTCTGAATGAAGAGAAAACTAAGAGTTTGCCATTCTATTATTATTTTAATTTAATGATAAATATACTTTTGCAGTTGTAATGGCTATGAAAATAAATCATAAAATTATAAGTACTACATTTAAGCATAGGTGCATTATAAGGTTTTGGCTATATTTCCAAAATGATTGGTTGTACAATGGTTGTACAATTTACACTCACCCCTGGCCAAATACTGAATGCAGTGTACTTATGTACTTGCTTGTCTCAGTACAAACTATACATAAATGTATATTCTATATATGTATTTGGATATGCATTTCTTTGATAAGTAGTGAAGTTAATTATGTTTTTCTATTTTCATAGATTTTGCCATTATAATTTTCCATTTTTCTATTAGAGAGTACGTCCTTTGTTATTTTATATTTAGTAGTTGTCTGAGAGCGTTAGAGGTTAAAACTTCAAGATATGAATTTTGTGGGGACACAATTCAACCCATAACTGGAACTCAACAGAAAGCAAGCAGGCCAATCTGAGAACAGCTCAGGCAACTAAGGGGGGTTATAACCACTACAGTAGCACCTGAGTACAATGGGTCTAAAGGAAGAAGTGCTAGAGTGTCAGGTTGCTGTGAACTCTCAAGTCTAACTTGCCAGGGCACCTTTCCAGGACAGGGCCCCTTATTAAGAAGAATGTCTCAATAAGAGACAAAGTGGAGGAGAGAGGAAAAAATTTAAGCCACAATATTTTTCATATATATATATATACACACACACACACACACACATACTAGAGGCCCAGTGCATGGATTTGTGCATGAGTGGGGTCCCTCAAGCTGGCCCTTTCACAATCTGGGACTCCTTGGGGGATGTTGGACTGCCGGTTTCAGCCCAATCCTCAGTGCTGAAATCGGTAGTCCAACATACTTTGAGAGATGTAGCAGTGCTAAAGCAGCAGGTGGCTGGAGAGGAGCCCAAAAGGGGGCTGGCTACCCCACTGCTCCTGCTCCTCACTGTGCCTGCTGCCAACCCCTACCACCACCACTATTGCTCAGTAGCACTGCTGCAGAGATGGCAGGAGCGGGTCCTGTCAGCACAGCTGTGCCTGCCAGCCATGAGCCTAACATCTGGCTGGGTGGCGCTCCCTCTATAGGAATGTTCTCACCACCAGAGTTGATTGTCGGCCCCCTGATGGCCAATGTGCATCATAGTGACTGATCGTTCCATTTGTTCCAATATATAATATTGATTTCAGAGAGAGATAGAAACATCAATGATGAGAGAGAATCATTGATTGGCTTCCTCCTGCACACCCGCTTCTGGGGATTGAGCCTGCAACCTGGGCATGTGCCCTGACCAGGAATCTAACCATCACCTCCTGGTTTACATGTCAATGCCCAATCACTGATAAACATCAGCTGGATAATACTTTTCAATAATTTAAATTGTTACACTGGAGAAATAGTTTTTCTAACTTTATAGCAATCTAATCTAATAAAAGGAGTAATATGCAAATTAACCCCCACTCTGTTACACATAAGCCATGCCCACCAGCCAAGCCATGCCCACCAGCCAATCAGAGTGGTGATATGCAAATTAACCAAGCTAAGATGGTGGCCAGCAGCCTCAGAGCTAGAGCAAACAGGAGTCTTCACAACAGTGATGGAAGAAACTGCCTGCCTCAGCCGGCTGTGGCCTCCGCTCAAGGTAACAAAGTTTCAAGTGTAGAAGCCACGGAGCTGAAGCAAACAGGAGTCTTCATTGCCTGCCTAGGCAGGCTGTGGCCTCTGCTCAAGGCAACAAAGTTTTAATTATAGAAGATAAATAAACCCCAGAAACCTGCTTCCAGCCAGCCTCGCTGGGACCTTGGGTCAATGGGAACTGTGACCAGCCTGCAAATAGGCATCAGCCCCTCACCCAGGCTGGCCAGGCACCCCAGTAGGGACCTGAACCCTGAAGTGGCTTTGGGAAGCCTGAAAACGGCCCTTACCCCCTCACTCAGGCTGGACATACCCCTATGGGCCAGTGAGGTTCCCCACTGGGAGGCTTGGCCAGCCTGCAAACAGTCATCAGCCCCTCATCCAGGCTAGCCAGGCACACCAGCAGGTGGACATTCCCCGAGGGGTTCCAGACTGTGAGAGGGCACAGGCCGGGCTGAGGGACCCCCTCCCCCAAGTGCACATATTTTTGTGCACTGGGCCCCTAATAGTACTATAAAGTTGGAAAAACTACTTGCAACCAAACCCCTTTAAAATTTTTAAATTAACTAAAATCACAAAAATATTCACCAAAAATGAAGAACATAAAAATATCAATATCAAATTCCATAAATATGTACTCACCTTTATCCTATATAATAAAGGAGTAATATGCAAATTGACCATCACTCCAATACACAAGATGGTCACCCCCATTTGGTCAAAGATGGCCTCCCCCATGTGGACACAAGACGGCCACCACAAGATGGTTGGCAGTGGAGTGCAGTTGTGAGCAATCAGGCTAGCAGGGGAGAGCAGTTGGGAGGGACCAGACCTGAAAGGGAGGGCACTTAGAGGTGACTGGGCCAGGAGGGGAGGGCAGTTGGAGTGACTAGGCCTGCAGAGAGGGCAGTTAGGGGTGATCAGGCTGGCATGGGAAGGCAGTTAGGGGTAACCAGGCTAGCAGGGGGGCACTTAGGGACAATCAGGCTGGCAGGAGAGCAATTAGGCATTGATCAGGCTGGCAGAGGAGTGGTTAGGGGGCAATCAGGCAAGAAGGCAGGCGTGAAGTTGGGAGCCAGCAGTCCTGGATTGTTAGAGGGATGTCTGTCTGCCCATTTAGGCCTGATCCCTCGAGGGGTCCCAGATTGGAGAGGGTGCAGCCTGCACTGAGGGAAACACAAAACCACATGCACGAATTTTGTGCACCAGGCCTCTAGTTGATATCCTATCTAATAAAAGAGTAATATGCAAATTGACCATCACAAGATGGCTGCCTCCATGTGGTCAAAGATGTTTTCCCCCATGTGGTCAAAGGTGGCCATCACAAGATGGCCAGCAATTGAGGGCACTAGGGAGGGACCCAGGCCTACAGGGGAGGACAGTTGGGGGGAGCAGCCTGCAGGGGAGGGCAGTTGGGAGGGACCCAGGCCTGAATGGGGGGGTTGTTGGGGAGGACCCAGGCCTGCAGGTGAGGACAGTTGGGGGAGACCCAGGCCTGCAGGGGAGGACAGTTGAGGGTGTGGACCCAGGTCTGCAGGGGAGGACAGTTGAAGGGGACCATCCTGGCAGGGGAGGGAAGTTAGGGGCAATTAGGCTGGCACAGGAACAGTTAGGCATTGATCAGGCTGGCAGGGGAGTCGTTAGGGGCAATCAGCAGGTGAGAGATCGGGAACCAGCAGTCCTGGATTGTGAAAGACATGTCCGACTGCCCGTTTAGGCCCGATCCCACTGGGATCGGGCCTAAACGGGCAGTCGGACATCCCTGATGGGGTCTCAGATTAGAAAGGGTGCAGGTAGGGCTGAGGGATACCATTCCCACCCCTCACTTCCACTCTGTGCAGGAATTTTGTGCACTGAGCCTCTAGCATAATATAATACTATAAAATGCACACATTTTAAGCACACAGGTCTATCTATTTACCTCTTATTGGTTCTATTTCTGTAAAGAGCCTCAAGTAATAGAGATGCTACTGTGGATTAAGTTCCCTCAGACAGAGAGGGAAGGTTGCTACTGTGCATTAAGAATGCCACTTCCATGTGGGTGGAGATATTGCTTCTACTGAGGGTGTGGATGGGGAGGCTGCGTCCATGGCCAGAGAAGACTCATGAGAATTTAGGCGCTCAATACCCATATGTGCCACAACATTCCAGGGACAGGGGCAAACCCAAAACCTAAGTATGTGCCCTTGACCTGGAATCAAATCCTTGACTCTTTGGTGCACCAACTGATGTTCTAACCACTGAGAAACACTGGCTAGGATTCTTTATGTGACTTTATAGTTTTATCACTCCAGTGCAATTCCCTTGACACAACAATTTAATCTCACCCATTAAAAAAAGACATGTCCTTTAAAGTTTTTTTACTCTATAAATTTCCCCTCAATCCCTTTCTTTACCTTAAAACGTATCTGTTGAAGAACCCAGGACATTGCACTTGCACAGTTTCCCAAAGTCTGGATTTTCCTAATTGCACTCACTGTGCAGCTCGGCATGGCTCTCTGTTCTCTGCAGCTGCTGCACATGGGCAGTTAGGCTCAGACCAGGCCCGTATTGTGACTGGTCCCTGCGGCAAGGCTATAACTGGTACTGGGTTCTTTCATCAGGAGGGGCACAATATCTCAGTCTCTTTTTTATGATGTTAATATTTAAATTCATTAAATTCAACAAAATAATAAAATGCTGATACTCTAATTCTATTGCTTTTTATCATGTACTGGTACTAACTGGAATACTTTTACAAATAGGCAGTAACTCTCATCTAATACTTGGACACCTTGAGTGACAGTCTGACAGGAGAGACAGAAATCATCTAGGTTCTTTTTCTATCTTTTATTAGTTTTCTACTTATTTACTAGTTTTAAATAACAAATTAATTTCCCCACTAATCTCCACAGATGAATAATTAGGTTTTCAAAAATATGTTATTGTGAAGTCAAGGATTTAAACATATTTTCTGGGTTTCAGATTATTACTATTATTATGTAATTATCTTACCAAAGTTTAAATTGTCTTATTTTTGGCCAGTGGGAGTGCCTTCACACTGGTTTCTGAGCCTTTTTACATGTACCTAGTAGTTTTAGGTAGTGTCCACACTATTTGGACACTATCTAAAACTACTATATTCCATTGATTAGATATGACAAAGATTTGTCTCCTTTTAATGATTTTTCAAAATATCTGCTTGAATTTATCAATTCTATCACACTGTTTTTTAATTCATTAATTTCTAATTTTTCTTTTTTGTTCTTTACTTCATTGATCTATTTAGGCCTTCAGTCAGACATTCCTTGAGGGGTCCCAGATCTGGAGAGGGTGCAGACTGGGCTGAGGGCCCCACCCCTAACACCCCCAGAGTGCACAAATTTCATGCACCAGGCCTCTAAAATATATATATATATATATATATATATATATATATATATATATATAATGTATTTTAATGAAGCAAGTAATGTTACCTTCAAATATGTTAGATTATATCAGAAAATGTGGCCATGACAAATTTTATTCTCAAAAAATTAGTAAATTAATATATACTCAAATTTTATGTTTCATTAAAAAATGAAAAAGAATAAACTGAATATGTTGCAAATTTTCCTGCAATGAGAAACTTAACTATGGGGTATTTTTTTTTCTTTTTTTCCTGAATGACTTCATGTGGAGAAATATTCTGTTATGAGATTCAAGTGCATCACACCCCATACACACAGTCTCCCTGACTCTCCTCTCCCCAACTTTCCTGCCCAAGGAGTGACACAGGCCTAAACTGAGCCACTCAATCATGAAAATCTTGTTGGAAGAAGAGGGCACAGGGCTTGCCAAATTGCCGAAATGTAAGCCAAAGCTGCTGTGGTCATCTTCGAGGCTGCGTTGCGAGAGCTGGTCTCAGAATGCAGCCGGTGTGAGCAGGGCCGAGAGACTGCACTCCTCAAAAGTAGCTGGTGTCTGGCTGCAGCCATTCCTGAAGGTAGGTGCACCCTGGCTCCCCTTCACCCACCCAATCAGCTCACTTAATCGCATCAACAGACTGGGTTTGGATTTTCTCTTTAGCTCAGTACATCTTGATGGATATAGAAATTAATTTGTCTCTCCACAGAAACGAGGACTGATCAAATAGCCTTTCAGGGAAGAAGTTGGTACTCTGGTTGGTATGCCGAAGGCACAGGAGGCCCACACAGAAGGATAAAATTCATTGCTCGAGTGTTTCGCTCTTAGCTTGTGGAGGATTTATTGCCTAAGGGAAGAAGAGTCTTGATGGTTTTCCTGAAATAGTACACAGCATTGTCGCGTTTTGG
The DNA here is from genome assembly GCA_004026665.1 of Murina feae. Taxonomy (NCBI): domain Eukaryota; kingdom Metazoa; phylum Chordata; class Mammalia; order Chiroptera; family Vespertilionidae; genus Murina; species Murina feae. The sequence continues at coordinate 12,899 of PVJC01029412.1, forward strand.
CATGGTGCATATTGCAACATGAACCCAACTCACAGAAGAACCAGCAGTGCCAAGGTTATCATTGTCCCGATATCACTGGCCCTTAGACATTTCACAGGGGCCCAGTGCTTTCAGAGTGAAAGCATCAATCATCCACGCATAACTCAGGATTGATTCACAGCCCAAAAGCATCTGGGCTGACAAAGTGTGTGCCTTCCAAGGGTGACTTCTTGTTTGAAGTGCATCTCCCAGTGAAGCTTAATGAGATCAATAAATGTCCCAAAGCACTGAGGACTCCTTGGTCTCTTTTATGTTTTCCTTTGCATAATGACAAAATCAAGTCTAGGGCATTTGGAGCAGTTGTCTCTACAAAGCAACAGTTTGGGGTGGGCTATTGGTAAATGCCCTGAACAGGTACCGTATTTTCAGGCATAGAAGATGACTTTTTAACCCAGAAAAATCTTCTCAGAAGTCGGGGATCTCATACGCCGAGTGTGGTCTTATAGGGAGGGTGCTGAAACTTCCCATAGGACTAGAAAATCTGCGGTTGCTGCATACTGTGGGGGGAGCTCAAAAAAGGCCACACTCCATTCATTTCAATGGAGCCAAATGGAGACCACAAGTATCTCAGGTTGGCTCTTTTTTGTGCTGCATACAATCTCCGTCCAGACTTTTTAACCCAGGAAAATGTTCTCAAAAGTTGGGGATTGTCATATGCCCAGTCATCTTATATGCTGGAAAATACAGTAAGCTTTAAATGCCCAGAGAGGAAATAACTTTCATTTTGAAGATCAGATACTAAGAGTGGAAAGAAGAAAACACATTCATTGTCTTAAAAAAAAACACCTTAAAAAACAATCTTTGGGGAAAAATAATCTCCAACTATAGGAACATTATAACTTCTAGCAACAGGGCATAAGTATGACTTATTTTCTCAAAATAATACATTTAAGAATTTGTATTAGCCACTCAAAATACAAAATCAGCATAGTTATTGTTTTAAATAACTTGTTCTTTCACTAACTTGACTGTTTAATTCAACCAGCCACCTATTTCTGTGTGTGCATGTGTGCATGTACACTGGTGCATGCACGTGCCTTTGTAGAGTGATTCTTCAAGATGGTTTGCAAAACCTTCAAACATTTACAAAATCCCTTTGAAGCATCAAGTACATCTTTCTTTAATTTTGGAGTCCTTTAGGGACATGTTACTTTATCCACCACTTCAGATTTCTTGCTTTAGCAAATTAGATAAAGAAATTTTCTACCAGAAGAAATGAAATCGATTTTTTAAATATGTATTCTTTCCTGCTCATGGTAGTTGACCAGGACCAGGACAGGACATACACACTTCTGAAGGGAGTCTGTGTGTAAAGCATTGGAAAACCATTCCTCCTAAGCTTCAACTCGGTCTTTGATAATCTGCAGTATAGGTCATTAGCAACCCATATAATAAACCATATTGTGAGGGAAGGGAAGAAAAGTAGCTGGTTCAGACAACCTATGCTGTTGGGAATGAACTAGTAGCTGTATTGAATCTTTTGAGGATTTCATTATTTCAAGCCAGTTAGACTTTGAGCTCAATCCTTTAAATTCTTCAGTGGTTATTATTCACATTAAAACTCTACTATTTTATGCCTTTTAT
>PVJC01029413.1:0-21881 GCA_004026665.1 Murina feae
AAAGCTAAAAGAGTTCATCACCACCCAACCAGTATTATATGAAATGCTGAAAGGTATCCTTTGAGAATAGAATAGAATCAGAGGCATAGAAAGGGAGTGGACTGACAATTTTCGGGGGTTAAGGGTGTTGGGGATGCGTGAAGAGACTGGACAATAATTGTACACCTATGGATGAGGACAATGGGAGGGCAAGGTCAGAAGTTGGGGTGGGAAATGGGAGGTGGGGAGCTATGGGGGAAAAAAGAGGAACAACTGTAATAATCTGAACAATAAAAATAAATTAAAAAAAAAAAAAAGAATATGTTATCATAGATGCAAAAAGACAGGCTCATTAAGGTTAAGGTTGACCATGACAATGAAGATACCGGCCTAGGATATAACTACCCATCACAACTGCTTTTAGTTAAAGTTTCATTTCAGACCCTCCTTTGTGGTTGCTTCAGGTCTTCGAGTTTGCAAGACCGTTATGCAGGCCTTCCCTGAGCTTGTCAGGTTCCCATGTGGCCCCTTTCGTCCAAACACGATCCTACCATGAGCGTATTATTTCACTCACCTAGTGAGCCTCTCATATAAGGTGTTAGATACATGCCTGTGCGTGTGGGCATCCGGGCTTTACACGAGCAAGTCACATGATGACTTATATGCAGGCTTGCTCTTAGCAGAATTCAGCCCAAGACATGTGTTTGTTGTAACACGGCACCACGGAGAAATTGGGGGAAGGGAACAAATCGCCTCTACTTCCTGTCCCTAGACGTTACTGGGAACCACAACACGCGCTGGAAGAACAGCCAGAGTAGCTTAGGTTATTTCCAACAGCCATGGAGTCACATCTTGTCCTAAAGTCAGAGTGAAAGTAGAAAATTAAATAAAAATTACCTTTGAAAATCCCTAACTTTCCAAAACTTATACCCCATATGGTTTTGTGTATACAGCCCTTATGAGTTCCTGTAATTGGTAGTCAAGGCCTCTCTAGAACCCTTCATTTACTCTTCCATTTCTTCTTCAAGGACCTTGACACAACCATCACTCGCCCCTCTGGCCCCTTGCAGACGAGCTAAACCCCCTATCTCGGCCGCTGGTCAGGAACCATTTAGCAGGACCCACACGCTGACTCCCCAGCACTGTTCCAGGCTTCACTGTCTCCATTGCTCTACCATCAAGACACAAGGGGAGCCTTGGCTGGTCTGGCTCAGTGGATAGAGCGTTGGCCTTTGGACTGAAGGTTCCCAGGTTTGATTCCGGTCAAGGGCATGTACCTTGGTTGCAGGCACGTCCCCAGTGGGGAGTGTGCAGGAGGCAGCTGATCGATGTTCCTAGGGACCTGGCGTATATGGCGCACTGTTTTTTAATATGTTTGCTCCCCTTCTTAGCGCTATGTGTTCTTATCAGGGCCACCTCCCGGGAAAGGTTGTTTCCCCAGCTGGGAATGTTTCCCTAGAGTTAGGGATTAACAGGACTAGGGAAGGGAATAAATCGGTAAAACCCCCTAGTGTTACAGAAGTACCGTGTACCACTTATGAGGAACTTAGACTGTTAGCAATACATTTAGGACTTGCTAGGCCCACATCATCAGTGGTCTACCCACCAGAGAAAGTACCAAAGCCTGTACCCCAAAACCCGCCGACGCAGGGCAGTCCCAAGAAAGACCATGAGGAAGGCTAAAAGGACAACCATCAAATAGTTAAAGAAATACGGCTGCAAACAGTGCAGGCGGCCCCTTATCTAAAAATCTTATGCGAGCTCTGCATGCAGAAAGACTTAATCCAAGTGCCAGACAGGGAGTTACCACGTTAAGAACGATCACGCTTAAGCCACACAACCTTTACTCAGGCCATTGAATAGGAGAACCTCCTTCAGTTGTTACCTTGTAAGTGCCCAAAAAGAGCATGTCCTTGTGCAGTCCTGTAGGAATGCAAAATGCTGCAGCCACCTGTTTGCCACCGTGGGAAATAGTATGGCAGGCCTCAAAAGTTAAACATGGATTACCACATGATCCGGCCATTTCACTTTTAGGGAATTGAAAGGAAGGTTTTGGAGAGATATATGGACACCCATGTTCATAGCGGCATTCTTCTCAATAGCCAAAAGGTGGAAACAACTCAAATGTCCATGGATGGATGAATGGATAAGAACATAGTAGTGTATCCATACAGTGGAATATTCTTTCCTCTTAAAATAAGGTGACCAGATTCAAAGCAGTACACCACTGACCTGGAGGGTTCTTTCTTTTTCTTTTTTTAAATTATTACTTAAAATATTACAAAGAGTAATCGGGACTTTTTTAAAACGCCGCGGGACATGGGACAAATTGTTAAAAATCGGGACTGTCCCACCAAAAGCAGGACATCTGGTCACCTTATCTTAAAAGGGAGTGAAATTCTGACACATGCTATGCCATGATGGGCAGTGAAGACACTATGCTAAGTGAAATAAGCCAGACACCCTCACCCCCAGGCAACCACTGGTCTGCTTTTTATCACTATGGATTAGGTTGCATTTTCTAGAGTTTCATATAAAGGGAATTTTATAGATTGTATCTTTTTTGGTCTGGCTTTTTTTAACTTTAGCATCGTTATTTTGAGATTCATTCATCTCATTGCACGTAACGATAGTTTGTTCATTCCCTCTTGTTGTTTGTAGTATTCCATTGCACAAATACATACGCTGTTTATCCTTTTCACCTGCCAATGACAATGAGGCTGCTTCCAGTTTGGGGCTACTAGCAAGAAGGCTGCACTTCATATTTGTGTACAGGTTTTCGTGTGGACCCGTTTGCGTTTCTCTTGGGTAAAATACCGCAGAGGAGAAGGGCTGAGTCATATGAATGGGTTTTGAATCGGAGCCTAAAGATATTCTGGGGTTTCTCCTTAGACTGAGAAGGGAGTGTGAGGAGCAGAGGCCCAGTTCCCATTTCAAGCACAGTAGCCGCTCTCGGGGTATCCTCACATAGTGGGGGTGGAGGGGTGGGAAAGAATTTGAAAATCCAACTCTCCTTCTAACTACCCCCGCCCCATCTTTTTATATATAAAAAGATCTGAGTTTGCAAGGTTGGTGGACTAGATGCTAAGTCTCTTTCCTCTCCTAGGCCTGGAATTCTGGGGCCAGTGACCATGGCTTCTTCTAATTCATGACTTTCACCCCCTATTCCCCACCCCCAACCCTGGGGAGTCCTGAAGCTGCTGATAGTAACAGGTTGGCAGCAGATAAAATCATGTCCCAAATACGTAGCATTTCCTTTAGAAGCCAGACACAGCAGACCATTTAGGTCGAGGGGTCAAGAGGACATTGCTAAGGGGGCTTTCCACAGCAGCAAATTCGGAGAATTACATTTAGTGGCTCTCCAGTGAGTCCGACCCGACGATGCCCGTGGCCTTCGCCTCCAGGAAGGGGTGGGGAGAGGCTCACCACTCCTGCAAGGACGAGGAAAGGCCTTTCCAGGTCACCCCAGTCTGCAGACTCGTAGGCACGAGGTGCTGAGGACACGAGCTAAGCTAGCGCATCTCCACTCGCCCAGCTGTTGGAGGTGAGCAGTGCAGGTTCTGGCCTCCTCTGGCTCCTGCTCTCAAAGCATTTGCAGGTGAGGTGAGAGGGGGAGGCTGGATCACATGGGCCCTCGCAGGTTCAGACTTGATCTCAAGAGAAATGAGAGGCCACCGAAGGGTCTCCCCAGGAAAGGCCTGCTCACCTTCCACCATGGATGAGCACACCTGGGCGTTAGGAAATGTGATAGCCCAGCTCTCCAGGAAGCTGCCTCTGATGAACAAGACCGAACAAGGGTAACAGAGGGTTATCAACTATTTGAGGTGAGACCCAGGAGGTAGCATGATCCATTGCAATTGCAAGATTCAGAGAAGGCTTCCTGTAGGAGGTAGCAGTAAGCTGGGCCTCAAAAGGTGTGGTGGTTTGCATGAGCAGAGGAGAGGAAGGCAGGCTGGAGGCCTGGAGGGGAAAGGCTAGCCGTTATTAATATCAGCACCACTGCCACATAATACATCGCCCACTTGCTGAGCTGTTACAAATGTGCTTAAACACTTGGCTTGTTTCTAATTGAAATGCACGTCTAGGGTGGGAATCAGGCCACTGTGCTCACTGAGGTCTTATGTCTTCGGGAAAACAAGAGGTATGTTAATCTTTTATTCATCTTCACATTTACCAACTGTGCAGCCTTGCACAGCTCTTCCTCAGGCCAACGAGGAAGTCCCAGTTGTTAAAATTCAATGTATGAAAATCTTTTCCTGGCACCCTGCTTGATGACAGAATGAAAATCAGTGCCAACATTGCCCCTGAATGCAACTTTTCATTTCCTTGCACTGGGTGGGTCAGACCTTATGTGAGAGCTTGCTCTCACCCTTCAAAACTTCCCTCTTCCCTGTCTCTCACTGCCTCTCCCTCTCGCTCTTGTGCTTGTGCAACCATCCGCGTGTTCCTAGTCACTTTCACTTCCGCTGGGGAAACTACAACACCCTTAAAAGATAAAGAAAAGGAGAAACGTAGGTCGTCTGATACCAAGTCACTGGACTTTGGAGGGTCAGTATCTTTCCGGTCCTGCAGGACCATAAAATGCTCCTTGGGTCTGAGAGGCAGCAGGATGTGAGGGAGAAGGAAGAAAAGGAGTTAGAAGGAGAACAGGTGAGGAAAGAGAAAGCTGCGAAGGTAGAAGACATGGGCTAGAGTGACTCTTCATGCACTCATCCGTTCTACAGATCCTTAGTAAGCATCTGAGCAGAACCGGGCCACTTGCCAATGTCAGGAGCGTCCCGGCATTAGTCAGGGTCCCTCGGGAAAAAGTTACACCCGAGAGGAAGAACCCGCTGGTCTGAATTTTTCTCCTTCTGTGAAATTCTCTGATTCATACCCAAACCCAAGGACACAGCGGCGATAGCTACTTGTCCACTAAGCATTGCACAGGTGGGCTTCTGGGAAAAGAAACCTGTGTCGCATTTCAGTTAGGTGTCGCTTTTCTGCTGCTCCCAGAGTGTTAGCCAGAATAGGGCCCAGCTTCCATGGTGACTGCTGCAGAGGCAGTGCATTTATGTCTCACAGGTACTAACTTTTTGTAAATGTCTGTCATCCTTGCTGAAATTCTGCAGCACGCCCCAAAATATCTATTTTTTTGCCAATCTGCTGGGAAAAACCCCCAAACAGGAGTATTTTGATTCATTCACACTGGATAGTTATTGCTGTGTTGGCTGTCATTCTTTCATTTGACAATCTAAGGGAAAAGAGGTCAGTGCCCCCGAGGGTAATCGTCAGGTAGTGCAGGTTTTAAACATTCTTGCAGCAACACCAGTTGAAAATTGCTACCCTGTGGGTATCCACCGTCCATCAGACAGCCATGCAATCCCGGGCTTTATTTCAGGTCTAATCTTGGTCTGAATTTCCTACCCCTCTCTCCCTTCTCTCCCTTCCCTGCTCTTCCTTTCTCCCCTCTCTCCTCCTCCACCATCAAGCTCTGGTCCAGAAGGGAGCTGACAAACTCACTCACTTGGGAATGTATGTGACTCACATCTGGGATCACTGCCTTAAACTTCAAAGGGAGTCGGGAACCACATTTCCCAGTGAACAAGTTCAGAGCATCTTAAGCCAGACAGGAGACCCGTGGTGGGGGTATGTTTCCCCCTGAAATCACTCCCACCCAACCCACAGTCTTCTCTGTGGTCACAGCCTCCCACCAGGAACGCCCCTGTCTGTCCTGAGAGCAGCTGCCCCGCGTCCTGCCCTGGAGACTCGCAGGCCCTGGTCAGTGCCCAGGAATCCAGATTCCAATGGGACAGTCCTCCTCCACGTTGTTGTTTTCGGGAATGACAACAAACGTTTGACTTTCCACATGGCTCTTGGTGGGAACCAGCAGGCCTCGTCTCTGCCCACAGCTGTTATCTCGGGGTAGGCAGAACAGCGAACGGAACAGAGGGCAGCAAGCTGACACTTGATCTTTTCCAAGCGTTTCGCCATCAGTCCCTCACTTGGGCCTCCCAAGAGCCATATGATAAGTGTCCTGAGCCCCAGTGTCCAGATAAGAATACTGCGGCCCAGAGCGGTCACGTGGCCGGCCTTGGCCGACACGGCCCAGCTGTTGTGGACTCTGGCAGGCATCCTGGGTCAGCCTCAGACCATCTGCCCCAGAGCCTGCCTGCTCTGTGCAACAACTGCACACCAGAGAGGCACATACACCTGGGAAATGTCAAGCAGGTCACCGGCCCCCAAACTTGCCCAGCTGGGTCGTGAAGGTTGCCCATCTCAGATGTGGACAGTCGACGAGACTAATCCAGGCACAAGCCAGCACATGGCACGGTCTTGTGTGTGATTTTGAATCTCGACTAGTTATTGTTCTTTGGCTCCTCAGAAACCAACACTGTCAGTAACCTGAGATCTGAGGAAGACTGCAGGACAGCTCAGCGCGAGGCTGACCCGGTAGCGTATGCCCAGGCTGGCTCTTCTCTCTCTTCCCATCCAAAGGGTCCTGAGGAGCGTGTTTTCACCTTGTCACAGTTTTCGCAAACAAGAAGGGATGTAGAGATGGCGGAACCCAGTCTAGGTGGACTGTAGGGGCCCTGACCTTGGGAAGATCTGCCTCGAAAACACCAGTGAGACCTGGGCTTCAGTCTCTCCAGCAATGAAATAATAAAGCTGCAGTTGACAACCCTCGACTTTCCCTCTGGCCCCTTCCATTCTGATAGGCCAGCACCTTGGCGCATGCCCAACAAAGGAACACACTCTGGAGTCCGAAAACAGAAGTCATGAGTTCACCCATGGACCTGATGTCACCTTAGGCATGTCCCTTCCCCTCTGGTAATGTCAGCCTCTGACTGGAATACAAATGCCATCGTAGGGAAAACCTCACCCCACACACCCTCTGGGATTCCCTAAGACAGTGGTTCTCAACCTTCTGGCCCTTTAAATACAGTTCCTTATGTTGTGACTCAACCATAAAATTATTTTCGTTGCTACTTCACATCTGTAATGTTGCTACTGTTATGAATCGTAATGTAAATATCTGATATGCAGGATGGTCTTAGGCGACCCCTGTGAAAGGGTCATTCGACACCCAAAGGGGTCGTGACCCACAGGTTGAGAACGGCTGCTAAGAGCTCCAAGTTGCAGAGTTGAGGAAATTCTTTAGTGCATTTCCCTTGAAGAAAGCTTCAGAGTTAACACATCTCTGCAGATCTGCAGGTCGGTCAGCTGTGTTCAGTGCTGCAAAGAACATCCCAGAACTGGGAGACAAGCCTCCGTTCTCTTAATGGAGAGATGACTTCCATCTGCCCTCCAGTGAGACTTATTAATAAATTTGCAGCGGCCATAGCTGTTGAGAGCAGTGAGGGGATTGGCATTCGGGACCACTGGGTCTGCCACGCAGCTAAGGGGTGACCCAGCACCTGTGATAGTTCCTGACTCACAGTGCGCCCTCAGTGACATCTGGGGGGTGAATGACTGAATAAGACATTTAAGAAATATGATTTTAATTTAACAGATTTTAATGCAAACTTTCCTAAAGTGTAGTGATACTTCTCTGCAGACAGGGTTTTTGTGAAAAGATACAGGATCTGGTTTCAGGAAACGCAGTACCTGTTTGCTCTATGATCTTGTACAAGGTGCATGACTTTCTTTGCAAAACAGTGATTTAACAGCGTGTACCTTACAGGGGGGCTACGATGAGAAGGATGTATGTAGAAGCTCTTTGCAAAACTACCAACCTTTTCCTGACAATACATGACCACTGTTGCAAGTATCCGCCATCACAGGGACCTTTACTTACAGCCGCCAGTGCACATGTGGACACTGTCCTGTATAGTAGGAACGTCCTGACCCCAAACCCACTTGCTCTACAGAGATTCTGGGGGTCAGTGGGTTGGGGCACAACCCAAAGGTCATCTCTGTAAAGCACCCTGGATAAGTCTGGTGTTTCACAGAGGCTACAGCTATGCATCAAACCTGTCTCTCCTCTTCCTCAAGTGAGGGAGAGTGGCTACAGGTTCAGTCCTCTTGTTGCCACATGCAGAGCCCTCCCAGCACAATTATAGCCAACAGCTATAGCTGTAAGCTTAAACCTATGGTCTGATCACGTGGCCCCACATGTCTGAGTGATGTGGGCTTGATAGAGTTCAGGTGCGTGTAGAGTAGATTTGAAAACCTTGGGAATGTTGTAAACATCTTGACCACGCCCTTAGTTTGCCTCGTGGAATCAGCTATAAAATAAAGATTTGGCTTGCGGGTGCCGTCGCTGTCACTGTATCAGAGAAGCCATGTCCCGCCGAAACCCAGCTTTCATTCTCTTGTCTGTCTTTTCTAAATCCTTCACCGCCCCCACTCAGGTTCGCCCTTGGCCGTGCTGGCGTGGCCCAAGGCAACACGGGCAGCGCTTCGTCCCCCTTCCCTTCAAATCAGTAGAGATGAGACATTGCCAGTCTCCTTATCACCAAGTACTATGTCACTTCACCTTAGCACTGTTTACTGCTTGCCGCCTGAGCACTGGCCTGCTGCTGCTCCTGCTGAGGACCACAGCTCCTCCCATCCTCCTCTCATCCTCCTCTCATCCTCCTCTCATCCTCCTCTCATCCTCCTCTCATCCTCCTCTCATCCTCCGTGTCCCACTTTTGCCCCACCCTCTTCTTCTCTGGGTCCCTCGGCCTCTCCTCATTCCATGGCTGTGTAAGCAAAGATTGGCTGCTGGTAGATCTGGCCAACCTCTCCCCATGCCTTTCTGCTTCTGTCTGCTGAGCAACCCATCTTAGCCTGGGCCAGTCTGGCTCAAGGGCACCCCTTCCCGTACCCAGGGATTTATTTGGGATTTTTTTATGAATTGATGTTTGTGCTCCTCCCCCACCCCAATTCATATGTTGAAATCCTAATACCCAATCGGATGGTGTTATGAGGGGTTCAGGCTGTGAGGGTGGAGCCCTCATGAATGGGATGAGTGCCCTTAAAAAGGGGCCCCAGAGAGCTTTCTCAACCCTTCTACCATGTGAGGCCACAGCAAGAAGTCGGCCATCTGCCACCCAGAAATGAGTTCTCGCCAGAACTCAACCATGCTGGCACCCTGATCTCAAACTTCCTGCCTCCAAAAGCGTGAGAAATAAATGTCTATGGTTTATGAGCCACCTAGTCCATGGTATTCTGTAATAGCAGCCCTAACTGACTGACGCTATCTGGTTACTTGGATTTTCTCTGGAAGGTTTTGACACAAACAGTACATGTGAATGGAAGCCTGAGAGACGCAGAGGAAAGAGCTGATTGACAGCCATAGAGGTTCATCTCGGGAGACTTCGTGGGGAAGGGAGACTCAGAACGGGTTTCCACAGGCTGTGCTTGCGTGGTTGCCCTCACAGATGGGAGCCCCACTTCCTCTAGGAAAGAAGAACAAAAGGACTCGCGCAGCTCATGTTGCCAGCTCTTCACTAACTCATAATAAAACAGGAGGGGTCCCGCTTACAGACCCCAACGTCCGTTCCTTTCAAAACTGAGCTACCTCTTCCTTCCCAGTTTTTTGCCAGAGACACAAATAGCCCAAAGGAGTTCGCTAGGGCTGCCTTTCAAAGCACCCAGACTGGTGCCTTCCCAACAGAAATCTATTGTCTCCTGGTCTGGAGGCGACACGCCTGGATCAAGGTGTGGGCAGAGTTGCTGGCCAGCTCCGGCTTCATCTTCACATGGCATTCTCCCCATGTGTGCGCTGTGCCCAAACTTCCCTTTTCTGTAAGGACAGCGGTCATATTGCATCAGGGACCCACCCTATGCAGCATGACCTCATTTTAACTAATTATATTTATAATGATCTTATTCCCAAATAAGGCCACATTTTGAGGTACTGGAGGTTAGGACTGCAACAGCTGAATTGGCAGGACACAATTCACCCCGCATCGCTATGTAACTGACCTGGCCCTCCTCACGAACATAAATTTGCTGCGTAGTGTGTGTGTGGTGTGGAGAGGGCAGGAGGGTATTATATATAGCATATAACCCAGTCCAATGAAGTGATTCAAACAGACTCTCCAGAAAATGTGGGCCTCTCTAGGACAAAGAAAGTGAGCACGACTTTCCCAAGGGCACACGGGGAGCCAGCAGCTGCACTGGGGCGTCCATCTCCAGAGCTCGCTCGCTCTCTGACCAGGTCGTCATACCCGATAGCGGGAAAGGCGTTTAGGTCTTTATTGCAGACTTTGAAGGCAAGTTGTTAGGGGCAGTGGTGGTAGAATGTGTTTTCTCATGCATAGGGCTGAGCTTTCAAAAACAGGTTCTTGTGGAGCTTGGTTTGTTTTGTGTGGGATGAAATGGATGACACGTGTGGCCATGTCCTTCCTTCTGGTAAAAAAAAAAAAAAAAATCCTTTGTCCTGGAGCTGGTCTCCCTCTCTCCCTGGCTGTACACTTCACTGAGACTTCTAAAGGCTCTGTTTGCCAAGTGTGACCTTGGTGCTTCGGAGGCCACTCCAGGCCAATGTCAGTGTCACCCTTCTCTCCACCGAGACCTTTGCTCTCTGAAGTCCTACCGTACCTGACATCTGACCCAGGATGTCAGGGTCCCTTGCCTGGGACAGGGTCTCCCTCACCCCCACGGTGTCACTATGCCGCTGTGGAGGGCGGGGCAGATATCCTGGTGCAAGCCTGAAATCCATTTGCAGACCTGGCTCTACCCTTGAGGTAGCAATCCTTGAACCATGTTTATTACAGACTGAATAAATACTCTGTCTCACATATATGTAGCTTTTTGCTGGTCTGCATTTGCAAACCACATTTACCCAAACCTTAGCTCTATGGTAAATGTCATCTTTCTTAAGAAACTTTTTTCTTATCACTTTATTGAGATAGTAGTCACCACCATCAAAGCCATCCATTTAGAGTATACAATTTAGTGGGTTTTAGTATATTCACAAAGTTGTACAAAGGCTTCAGTTTCTTGTCTATCTTACTAACATTTTTATTTTGAAATTGCATCAGACTTACAGAAGAGTTACCAAGACAGTACAGAGAGTTCCTGTACACTCCTTGTCCCGTTCTAGTTTTCCCTATTGTTATCTCCCACCGATACATTTGTCAAAACTAAGACACCAACTTTGGTGTATTACCATGACTCCAGATTTCTTTGGAATCCACCACTTTTCCCATTAAAATATCTTTTTTCTGTGCCCCAAGACGCAATGCAGGACTTCACATTGCATTTAGCCATCCTGTCCCATTAGTCTCCTCTGGGCTGTGACCGTGTCTTCGGTTTTTCTTGTTTTTCACGACCTTGACACTTTGGAGGGGTGCTGGTCAGGTATTTTGTAGAAATGTTCCCCCGTTTAGGATTGTCTGGTGTTTTCTCATGATGAGACTGGGGTTACACGCATTTTGAAGAGAATACCACGAAAGAGACGTATCCTTCTATCATGTCCTATCAGGTACGATGGTTAATGTTATGTATCTAACTTGCCGGGGCTAAGAGATACCTGAACAGATGGTAAGACATTATTTCTGGGTGTGTTTGTAAAGGTGTTTCTAGAAGACATTAGCATCTGAATCAGTGGACTCAGCAAAGCGGATGGCCCTCACTAATGTGGGTGGGCATCACATGGTCCAACGAGACCCAAATAGAGCACAAAGGTCAAGAAGGGTGAATTCACTTTTTGTTTGAGCTGGGACCTCTACCTTCTCCTGCTCCTGGCTCTAGAGCTTTTGGACTCAGACTGGGACTTAAACCATCTACTTCCCAAGTCTAAGGCTTTCACACTTGGACTGAATTACTCCACTGGACCTCCAGCTTGCAGACAGCAGATCCTGGGCCTTCTCAGCCTCCATAATTGTGTGAGCCGTTCCATAATCAATCAACCTCTCTTGCTCTTTCTCTCTAGATAGATAGCTATAGATAGATAGATAGATAGATAGATAAGATAGATAAGATAAGATAGATTGATAGATAGATAGATAGATAGATAGATAGATAGATAGATAGGTATAGCTATCCTATTGGTTCTGTTACTCTGTCAAATGTTGACTAATATAAGGGGTACATAACATCCAGATCACCAGTGATGTCAAACTTGACCACTTGCTTGAGGGGGTATTTGCCTGGCAAGCTTCAGACTGAAGGATCTCTTTCAAAACTGAGTCTCTGCCAGTTCCCCCCAGTGTGTGAACCTACTGTTTCCCCCCTTTCTATGTTCTGTCCTCTGGAAGCAAGTCACAAAGTTTGGCCCACACATGGCGTAGGGGCAGGTGTAGGATAGGGTCTCCCTCCTGGAGGTGAAAGTTTCACCACTAAATGTCGTTTAGATTCTTCTATAAGGAAGACTTGGCTCTTCTCCTGTGCTTATTCAGTTATTCAACCATTTGTTTACATCAATATGGATTCTTGAGTAAATGCCACTTTTCATACGTCTTGCTGCCTCTCCAGAAAGTCTGGATAAGACCTACTCCTCATTGCTGCCCTCCCAGGCCTGGATCATCTCCCTCTCCACACTGTGGCCTGCACTCGGCTAGGCCCAGATTGTCTTGCACGTGCTCCTCCATCCAAGTCCTGCCTATTTCCAATGACCAGCTCAAGACATCTTCAGTGAAGTATCCCCCAATTCCAAACCTCTCTCTCTCTCTCTCTCTTTCTCTCTCTCTCTCTCTCTCTCTCTCTCTCTCTCTCTCTCTCTCTCTCTCTCTCCCCCCCTCTCTCATAACTTCTATAATCCCACATGAGCGCATTATCCAAACTGCTACTTATGTGCCTCTTACAATCCTATCAGCTCCTTAAAGAAAGAGAACATATTCTTTTTTCTTTTTTTGTCCTCTCCAAATAACAAGCAACCAACAGTTCGATTTCTTAAAGTGAACAGAATCAGAGGAATCAAATTCATACAGAATAGAACAAATCCAGATAGACTTGGATCAATTCTTTCATCCACACTATTTCCCAAGGAACAAAAGAGCAATTTCATTTTATGACAAATATGTCATTTTCTTGTAGTTGAGCACACTGACCCGAAGGCCTGTTCCTTCTCAGGTCAAACGCCACGTCTGCTTTTATTCATGACCAGAGCCATTCAGTCCTTTCTTTTCTTTTACAGATTTCATTAGTCACTTTGATCGACATTTGTAATCAAGGAAACAGTTGACTAATTGCAAAATGTGCTAATATTTACCAAGCATATGGGTGTTCTTTGTCCTGGTAGAATATGTGCAGGAAGCAGAATTGTTTCCCTGGCTCTTTATATGAAAAAACAGCCCTTGGAGGGTATTAATACAGGACTATAGGTGCCGGTTTGTAAGGAAAGCAGTGGGAAGTGAGCGTGAGGGGTGTGCAGCACGCCTTCTGATTCTACACAGCATGTTGTTCCAATGATCCCGGATCCTTGGGTCACCCTGTCACTCTTGCCCCATAAAAGCTTGATCTAATGGAATTGCCCATCAATGCTGAGGGCCTGCCCCTCACGCAAGCCTGGAAGGAGGGATTCCCAGGGATCAGACCAAGCCTGTTTGGTGGAGCGGTTGGTGGGAAAGGGGTGGTTCCTCTCCTTGCTTGGCGAACTTCAGACTGAAGGACCCAACGGGAAGCTGAGCCTCTGTATTCGCTGAAATGACCATCTGCTGAACCTGTGAGCTTGCTGCTGTTCTCCCAGCTGCATGACCGGCTCTTAAAGCGATCGGATGTCCGTGACCAGTGTGTTTCCCCTACAGCTTTCACCCTCCTTGTGGAGCTTCATCATTAGCTAGGAACCTGCCACCACAGGACTGCCTGCCTGGCTCCTCGGGCTCTCGGGGGGGCGGGGGGGGGTCGTTTCCAGCTCGGTTTCAGGGTTATAAGGTCATGAGAACCTCCTGAGGAGTTCTTGTGTTGTTGCCATCTATTGACAATGTCCCATCCTGGCCCTGTGAGTATGATTATTAAGAATGTTCCCCTATGTCTGCCCCAGAGAAGGGGTCCTTCTCCCAGGCTTGGGAGCTGGGCAGTGGGCAGTCATAGCACCAGGGTTTCTATTCACAGGTTCATAACACTGACTACATTGTTCACAGTTGGGCCGGACATAAGCATAAAATTATTGTATAACGGTTGCCAAGAGCTGCATTGGCAGAGAGAATCTGTTCCAAATACCTTGATGCCGAGTGGCCAAGTTACCTCACTGGGACTATACCTTTCAAGTTCTGGAAACAGATGAAAACTTTATGGGCACTTACTGAGCAAATTCGGGTTTCTTTCGGCATCCTACGGCAAAAGGAAAGAACACAAACTTGGACGTGCAAGAGGCAGGACGCCAACATCTGGCCCAGGAAATGTGCTCCTACCTCCCTCCCTACACATCAGGTCCCCTGAAAGTCCATCAGAGGTCAATAGAGTCCTTCCATGGACCAATAGTCTCAGCCTTGCATCTTTAAGTTTGAGATCATTAATTTATGTGCCCCAATGTTCACATAATTGATCAAGCATTATTCTAGATATTTCTGCGAAGGTGTTTTTAATTAGTTTAACATTTAAATTGGTAAAATATAAGTAAAGTAGGTTACCTTCCATAATGTGGGTGAGCCTCACCCAATCAGTTGAAGGTCCTGATAGAACAAAGACTGACCTTCCCCAAGCAAGAGGAAATTCTGCCAAAAGACCGCCTTTGGACTTGGACTGCAACTCTTCCCTGGATCTATAGTTTGCTGACCTGCTTTACAGATTTTGAAATCAAACAGCTTCCACAATTACATGAGCTAATTCCTTAAAAATAAATCTCTTTCTCAATATATAGATGGATGAATGAATAGGTGGATGGATGGATGGATAGATAGATAGATAGATAGATAGACAGACAGACAGAGGTTGAGTTATAAAACATCCTACTGGTCCTATTTCGCCAGAGAACCCTGGCTAATTCACAGTTAGCTCCTGCTTTCATGGAGAGCTACCAGAGTTTTGTTGTGGTGGTTTTCCTAAAATGTCAACCGAATTTCTAAGCCCCAAAGCCTATGATTTATCAGTTTCATTCAATAGCACTGCTCTTTCCCACACAAAGTTTTACTAACCCCAAGTCCTAGTATGCCACGTACGTTTTTGGCTTGTCTTCAGGCCTCTGCTGGCTACATAAAGTAAGATCGCCTTCATTCTTGGATCTCAGATCAAGTCTAGGCTAGTTGTGGACAAGACAAGAGGGGACACATATTCTACAAATCTCATCTTAGATCTTCAAGCTCTTGGATTCCCAGACATTCCAGTTCCCATTTCACCCAAGGAGTCAGATGGTATCATACTGATTCACGATTAGGAGGATAAGGCTGGTTCATTCAAGTCTATGCCATTAATCTCTGGAGCAATATAAGCATGAGACCATAAACTTTGGGTTCTAGTCATAGGCATCAAATTATGCCACCTAGCTTCTCTGAGTCTGATTTCAGAGTACATTCATCTTATTATCACATTCTCTTCTAGTTGCCCAATTTCTTTATCTCTAACATGAGCACGATCACATTAGCTCTGTCTGCTCAGTACAGTCTCAAATGCTAGTCTTTAGCCCCCTGGAAATAATAACAATTCATTTTTAAGGGAATACTTACTACGTGGCAGACATTGTGCTAAAAACTTTGCATGCATCACCTCGTTTAGTTCTCACAAGATTACTAGTCCCAAAAGTCACTCACTTCTCTAACGATGGGGCTGGCCAGGCCCTGGAGATTTCCTGGGACATGGAACTTGATAGGAAGGAGGAAGCACAACTTGGGTCCCATGGCTGAACCAAGGAAGCCCAAAGTATTGATTAATGAAGTACCCATCACTGGAGGACATCGTGGCCCAAGGTCCCACAGCTCAAAGTCATCCAGAAGGCACAAGAGAAGGCAGCAAGGTAAGGCAGGCAGCAGGCTAAATAGTCAGGGAGAACCCTTGGCAAAACTTGTAGGCTCAATTCAAGTGCCTCCCCCACCCTCATGACTGCACCATTGCCCCTGCTGGTACTCCTCCACCCTCCCAGGCTCCCAGCCCTCATTCTTTCTGTGTCCTCTATGTTCAAACCAGCTTTCAGGAGACTCTCCTCAATGAACACAACATGTTCCTATATTTTAAAACTAGAGGCCCGATGCACGAAATTCTGCAAGGGAAGGCCTTCACAGCCCCGGCTGCCTCCCAGCCCCATGGCCCCACCCACCATCTCGTCTCTCTTTCTCTCTGTAAAAAATTAATAAAAAATATATTTTTTTAAAAAAAGAATCTCTGTACCAGACTCTGCTGAAAAGCAAATGTGTGTGGACTCATAGATCAGTAAAGAAAAGCTTTGAGCAGATTAGAAAGCACAACCTGTAGGGCAGGGGCTGAGGTTCAGGGGATGGAGCTCAGAACCACCTCCGGGCTCCGGGGTCTGAGCTCACTCCCTGGAAAACCCAGCTGAAACCAGCGTGGCTCCACGCAGGGAGCAGGCCGCCATCAGCAGCCCAGCGCCTGTGGTCCCTGCCACCAACACTGTTGTCAGCACCTTTGAGGAGCCACAGCTGCCCCTCGGCCTTCTGGGGACAGAAATGTACACTGCAGGGCACAGGAGAGGCCCAGCCTCCTCCTCAGCAGGAGGCCAAGGTCACGGTCTCTGCCCGCTCCTCCATCCCCCAAAGAGAAAAACACAGTGAATAGAAGTCTCTCTTATTCTCTTGTGAGCATCTACTTTATTCAAGCCCAACTCAGAACGAAGTCTAGCAATGGTCTCTCTCATCCTGCAGGCACTACACTTAAAATCAGCTAAAGCGATAGTAACAGAAGGCTGTCGGAATTCCAAGAAACTCCAGGCACGGCATGTTCGGGGCACGGAACGCAGCCCCTCCGTCCTTTCTGTGGGCTAAGAAACATTTCAGACAGTGTTCCTATTTTATCTAGCTGTTCTTTCAATAAGATGGGCCTCCACCTTGAACCTGGGGTGGGGGGAGAAGATCAGCGGAATCAGGGTCAGGGCAGCATGGGCTGAAAGGGAATGAATGTGGAGGAACAAGGCCAGGTGACGGGTGAGAGTAGCCAGGGCCCCAGTGGGGATCCTGGATCTGCTCTGAATGACATCATGGGGAGCTGCAGAGGGTTCTGAGCAGAGGAACATAGGTCTACAGGGTCCCTCTGGGACGGCATTGGGAATAGACGGCAGCGGGGAAGCGGTGGGAAAAGGGAGAACAATTCAGAGGCAACCAAAGGGTGTCCTCTCTGCTTCTGACTAACTGGCTCTCCGTCAGAGGTTCCCATAACCCCTCCTTGGGTTCAATGAATTTGCCAGAGCAGCTCACAGAGCTCGGGAGACCCATTTCCCCCCTAGGTTGCTAGTTTGTGGCAAAGGCTATTAAAGGAGACCAATCAGCATCCAGATGAACAGATGCAAGAGGCGGGATCTCGAACAGAAGAGCTGCTCTCCTCCTGGAGTTTGGGCCTGTGATGAACACATGTGGGAGCATTCTGGTTACCCTGTGAGCCTCCTTTTAGGATCTTTACGAAGGTTTCATTACCTAGACATGACTGATCAGATTGTTGGCCAAGCCTCTAGTCATAGTTGGTTCCCCTGGCAACCAGATGCCTCACTTTCACCCCTTCAACCCTCACCCCCATGTATCCATCTCTCCCCCATTCCCACCCTCCCACAGCCAGCCCTTCCCATCCTTAGGGGATCTCCAAAGGCCACCTCATAACAGAAATCCAGTTGTGGTGGAAAGGGGCTGGTTATGAATAACAAGACACCCACTTACCTTTCCGGCTCTAAAGCAGTGGTTCTCAACCTTCTGGGCCTATGAATACAGTTCCTCATGTTGTGACCACAAACTGATTTATTTTTGTTGCTACTTCATAACTGTAATGTTGCTACTGTTATGAATCGTAATGTAAATATCTGATATGCAGGATGCATTTAGGCGACCCCTGGGAAAGGGGCGTTCGATCCTGAAAGGGGTTACAACCCACAGGTGGAGAACCGCTGCTCTAAAGTGATTTCACCGAATGAGGGCAAGAGACAAACTACAAGGACAAAAGATGCTCCCACTGCTCTTACTGCTCAGGAAATGCCAGTGGCTTCGGGAGCTGTAAGCCAGGAACCTTGGACAAAGTCAAAATGCACATGTACTATATCAGTCACAAGATCACACCCTCCTGCTATCAAAACACCTAGAAATGCGAGATGGAAGATCACGAATATCCTTTCAAACACAGTAACTGAGATTTTACTGAAGGAAGTTCCCGCAGCCAAAAAGGAAAAGAAGGAAACTGAAACCTAGGAAGAAAGCAGGAGCTGATGCTGTGGCTGCTGGGACAGAGTGGGGGTCGGAGGGACATCTCGACACCCAGAGAGCTTCAGGTCTAATGGCCACCAGTAGGGACAGGCGCTGCGTCCGAGGAACGCACTGGAACTGTACCTCCCCTTAAGGCCGATGCCCTCCTTGAAAGAGTGGTGGGGTGGGGGCGGATGACACCTGCTCACTTTCATGTGCTGTAAGAAATATTTACACACTTAGAGATGGTATTGGGGGGACAAGATAACAATGAGGGGTACTGTGTTCTCATACGCTGGTGTGGTGTGTGCCTTCAAGGGTCTGAAAAAGATTGCTCTGACGTGTCAAAGGGATGTTATCTTAGATGCAAATAAATAAATAAATAAATACGCAGGCTCACTTAAGGTAAACACGGACCTTTGTCAAGGAAGCCATGAGCCTAGAATGTGGCTACCTGCCGTGACCCGCCGTTAGTTAGGAACTTTTATGTTCAGACCATCCCATGTGACTCTCTGGGTTTGCAAGGCCCACCAGGCAGGCCTCCCCTGCGCTTGTCAGGCGTGTTGGTGTGTGGCCCCCTGTTTTCATCCACAGAAAGATGAGCTAAAATAACAAATGGCAATGTAGGGGTCACACCATTCCTGCTGTATTAAAAATTATCAACTGCAAAGTACAGAATAGGGTTGCTTGGCTTAAAGTAATGCAGATGAAAAAAACTCAGGAAGAAATGAGAGGTGTGGCAGGCAGGGAGATGGAGGTGCCACCTGACAGCTATGTTTTTCTAATGGAGGTATAATTCACGTAGCACAAAATTCGTCCTTTTGAAGTATACAATTCAGAGATGTTTAATATATTCACAGGGTTGTGCAACCATCGCCTCTCTCATTCCAGAACATTTTCGTCAGCCCAGAAAGAAACCTTGTATTCATTGGCGCCAGTCCCCATGCCCTCCTCCCCCAGCCCCTGCAACCACTGGTCTGCTTTCTGTCTCTATGAATTGGCCTGTTCTGAACATTACATATAAATGGAATCATACAACATGCAGCCCGTTGTGTCTGGCCTCTTACACTTAGCATGTTTCCAAAGTTCGTCCATGCTGTAGCATGTAGCAGTACTTCATTCCTTTTCTCAATGGCTGAATAGCATCTTATTCTTGTCTCTTTCACATTTTGTAAATTTATCCACTCATCAGCTGATGAGCATTTGCTTTATTGCCACTTTGTGGCTATGTAGGCAGAATGCTGCTATGAACATTCATGCACAAGTTTTTGTGTGGAACTAGTTCTCCTGTTCCCTGGGTTGTCTTTTCACTGTCTTTATAGTGTTTTTCGAAGCACAGAAGTATTTAATTGTAATGATGTCCAAAATATCTATCTTTTTCTTTGTCACTTGTGCTTTTGGTGTCATATAGAGGAAATCATTGCCTGCTCCAGATTCCTGGAGTCTGGATCCTTAATGGTTTGTTTATGCACCCACGTTGTGAGTTCCTAGAGGAAACCATCTGCCTAGACTGCTTTCTGCATGCCCACAATAAATGCCTGCTGAAGGCTGTTTAAGGACTGTGAACAGCAGACAACAGGTACACGGAAAGTGCTCAGTGTCACTGATCATCAGAGAAGTGCAAATTGAAACCACAGTGAGATACTACCTCACATCTGTTACAATGGTTATTATGAAAAAGACAAGTGATAACAAGCACATGGAGAAAAGGGAATACTGTGGGTGAGAATGTAACTTGATTGGTGCAGCCACTACTGGAGACAAATTTTAAAAATTTAGAATAGAACTACCATATGATGTAGCAATTCTACTTCTGGGTATTTATCCAGAGAAAATGAAACCCTAACTTGAAAAGATAATAGAAATTCCATGTTCAATGCAGCATTATTTATAATTGCCAAGACATGTAATAACTTGGGCCCTCAAAGATGAAAGAACACACACACACACACACACACACACACACACACACACACACTAGAGGCCCAGTGCATGAATTCGTGCACGGGTGGGGTCCAGCGGGCTGGCCCCAATCGGGGCCAATTGGGCCAGGCCGGCCAGGGGGAGGGGCTGCAACTGGCCTTTGGGAGAGGTTGTGGGTGGTTGGCCAGCTGGCCCCTCCCCTGGTTGAACTCCCAGTTGAGGGGACAATTTGCATATTAGCCTTTTATATTATATATATATATATATTTAATAAAATATTTAAATCTTGCCATTTGGACTTTGAGGGTATTATGCAAAGTAAAATAAGTCAGACAGAGAAAGACAATACCATATAATTTCATTTGTATGTAGAATCTAAGAAAAAAAAAAACCACACCAAGCTCATAGATACAGAGAACGGATTGGTGATTACCAGACGCAGGAGTGTGGGAGTGTGGGAGCAAAATGGGTGAAGGGAGGCAAAAGGTATAAATGAAATAAGTTATGGGTATAAAATCTACCATGTGATGGCTCTAGTTAACAACAGCATATTTGGAAGTTGCTAAGAGAATTCATCTTAAAAGTTCTCGTCACAAGGCAAAAAAATTCTGTAACGATGTGTGGTGACAGATGTTAACTAGACTTATATATAAATTTATATATAAATTACCACCACAATAAGTCATATCATTACGTCATAAATCTGAAACTAATACGATGTATATCAATTATGCTTCAATTTTAAAAAGAAGAACAGTGGAGGTTATCAGAGACTAGAGAATGTCAAAGATGGATGTGGATGTAGAAGTCACCTAGTCCAGCTATGTCACATTATACGTAAAAAACTGAGTCCTGGCAAGAAAAAAAGGCAACATCATCACCAGTATCCCAAGTCTTGACTCATGATCTGTTCAATGCAAGAACGTCTACACCTCAAGGTATGTCCACAATGAACAGGGCCTGCTCCGGGTCTTTGGAGAGCACAGGTTGTACCTCTTGCCCATTTGCAGTCCAGGGCACATGGTCCCTCGGCACAGCCTGTCTCTCTGATGAACTGTACCTTGAGGGGAAGGATGCCAAAAGAGCACACGGCTCACGGGAGAGCCACTCTCCCCGTGCTCCATTCAACACACCACTTGCTAGACCCTATTGCCATGTCCTCATTCTGAAGTTGATCTTTAATCAAACTAGTCAGGACACTGGTTTCCACTTTGAAACTCTGACACGTGGCATGCAAGGCTTTAAGTATCTACACCGTAAATCACGGGTTCTCCTTCGGGGCCAGTGTTGTTGCCCAGGGGACATTTGGTAATGTCTGGAGACACCTACAGTCATCGCAACTCAGGAGGTGGGATGCTGTTCAACAGACAGCCCACACAACAGAGAACTACAGAGAACTATCCAACCCGTCATGTCAGTAGTGTTGAGGCCCTCAATTCCGCAGTGTGCCGGGGACGTGAGGGGGCGAGGGAGAGAGGGGGAGTTATTCCAGAGTAATCCAAAAAGAAGATAAATCCAAACTGCTGCCTGGGTCCAGGCCAGGGGGACAATGAGAAACCCCAGTTTTCGTCTGCTTGAGTGTCTGTGTAAAGGAGGAATTATGTCTATCCCTAACAAGCCCTATGTAATTGACTCTTTGCCTGCCATTCTTGGGAAGCCTGTCAGCCCAGAGCAGGCACATTCCTCGGGAGAGAAGGGAGCCTTGGCTGCATTCTTCCCCAACCCCACCTGGGCTAAAATGAACATACCTGTCTGTGCACCTGGACTCCCAGTGAGACCACACACCGTGGGCTT